>LGRX02016612.1:3053-20026 GCA_001247695.2 Cymbomonas tetramitiformis
CCCCTCGTATGGTTGTCCATTGTCATGACGACTTCATATGTTCATATGGTTTCATGTTTCTCTGCACTGATGGCTCAGAATATGTTGTTTGTTGCCAAGTCTGTGTGCTTGGCTTTTCTGCGTGATCGCCAAGACATTTCTCTTTTGCGAATTCGCAACCACAACGGCTTCGTCACATTTCTGACTCTACTTGTTTAAATGTTTGGCAATTTTGTGCGCATTCCTTGTTTGCACTTTTGGCAATTTTGTATTTCAGAAACGCAATCTTTTGCACCATGTGTTCTTCTTCGAAGAGGTAGTAGCGCGTCTGGGGATCTACCCTGGAGGGTTTAACCCCGGTCTTGGTTGGCCATGCTACCGTACTAATGTTTAGAACTACGCCACTTTCCCTGACTGACATGAAATAGTTTGCGCTGCTTGTTTTTTTCATTCACCGACTGACAATATATCTATCGTTCATCCTGCAGGAGCGACGGGAGAATGCGCAAAGTGTTCTAGGATGTTGGCGGCGAGGAAGACGCGTCAGATTTCTGGGATCTTTGCGCGAACCGACTATACATAGTGCAATTTCTCGGTTTTGGTGATTGCGTGTATTCCCGCACTGTGCCTTTTCTTTAGTTCAGCATGTCGTTAACATTTCCTTGTCCGGTTATCGATAGTTTCAGCGAATAGCTAGATAAGAGGTAATTTGTAGGTATTATTTAATTTGCGTGCACAGCACACTATGTTTATTATTGCGTCATATTCTGCTTCTCAGTAGTCCGTGAGTTTTATAGCGAAATTGTACAGAAAATAAACAGCAGAGCTACCCGTAAAGGCCAACGAAATATCATACCGTCTGCTAATATGATACAAGGGTGCCATATGTATACTACTTTTACACTGATTTCGACAATTTTTAGACGAGTCGTGCCATTTTTTTCAAAAAGTTGATAACTTAATAACTTGATAGCTTGACTTTATGGATATCACATCGACTTGCTATATGTACCTCAATACATGTGGTTTATTACATAGTTTTATTACATTATTTCCATATTTTGCCGCACAGATAAATCAAATTTCTTTATTTCACTCAATCGATTAAGTAACAATATGTTTAATGAGGTAAATGAGCACGAATGCGAGTGTGTTTACATTTAACGAAGATATATACGAAGAATTCGTTCTTTGCACGAATGCGAGTGTGTTTACACTTATCTTAGTATGCAGATTACATTGCGGGTATACTATCGTATTACTATCCGGTATCGCAATCAATATATATATATATGTGTGTGTGTGTATCTGCACTATCGTGAATTGCCAATGCAGCCTTGTATGCCCCGCTCGCGCCGGGAGAAGCATCACGTATTAAATCGCGGTCCGTGTCTACTATCGGATGCCTCGCTGTGTTTGGTACGCGCGGTAAGTGCGTTGCGGTAAACGGGGGTTAATCTTCAATTCTCGATTTTAAATGATGATATATAATAATCGATTGGATATCTTCGATTTGTCAGATAAGTCGAAATATCAATCCCATGTCTTGATAGTTTTTGGAATATTCTTGCATTCGGGCACCTCATCTGCTACAAAAGTGCGTGGAACAAGGAGTATGTCCATGTATCACTTTTGTAGCAGATGAGGCACCCACACTCAGCACTGAGTGGGTGTGGGTGCGGGACTTATGTTGAGGACCCCCACACCAATAATTCAGCCGTGTGATGGCGAGACGTGCAAGACGTTGATTGCGTGGCGCAAAGTATGAAGTATGCTTCCGCCTGCAACCATGTTACCGTACGACCCAGTGTGGGAGTCCTATCTATGTCACTTTGTATGCGCATAACACTAGGTGTGTAGTACTTAAACGCTGTTCACGTGTGCACCCCATGTACTTCGAGCTCATTTTAGAGCCTCGCAATCTGATGCTTCTTTAAGTTCCAAAAGTCATTAAAAATGCTGATGCACCATTAGGCATTAAGGGTAGGGTGCTGTTGGGTTTCATTCTCGATTGAATCGAATAAATACTGTTAACCAACTCGAATTAGAAGTTTGCTAAACAACATTGTACCATAAAAGTATATATTAAGCCATATTGACACTTACATATTCAACTCTCGCATTTTGATTACTCAGTTCGCGGCGAACGACTATACTTAGAGTTGCTTTTATTGTACTTGTGGGAACCACAGATTTTCTATGTTTTCTTCCATTCAGTCTTATTCGACTTAGGGGAAAAATACAGATTGAGCAACAGAAAGAGTGCTTGAAGCCTCCAAGCGCATCTCTAGTTGTGAGCCCCTCGTGGATTCTACAGACTTTCTGTGCATATTGCGTTTTGCTTGTCCAGATACCTGGGGCCAGGTAAAAGTCATCTTTATGGAAAGGGACAGCAACACCTTTAATCAAGTCTCCTGAAAGTGTTCTTGACCGTGAAGTTGCACGAGGGCCTCAAAACAAAAAAAGAGGAATGAATCGCTTAAATACTGGGAGTGTTGTTTGCCATCAAGATTTTGAAGTTTTTGTAGTTGATTTGCCCACCATCATCAGCGACTGCCGATAGTTCCCGCTCATCCATCGACAACTCAAACTCCTCAGCCAGAGTCTTCACCTTAGTCAGCTCGATACCGCCAGACATATCTTCGGATCCTCCAAGCGCTAGCCAGGCTTCCAGGGTCTCGGTGTCCTCATCCGGGGATTTCGCCTTTGCCTTGTATTGCTCTATGACCTTAAGGTAGTCTGCGAAGTTTATTTCACCCTTGGCACTATCGTCCACTTGTTGAATCATCAGGCGCACCTCCTCCTCAGTGCGCGAGTTCCCAAGCTCCTGTAGAATGGCTTTCAGCTCCCATGCGTCTATCACCCCAGAGCCATCCTTGTCGAACACCCGATACGCGCGTCGGCAGTACTCGATTTCTGCTTGTGTCAAAGGCATGATGCTTTGGTTCCACCTGCAGAGATGGTACACACACCGAGCGAGATCACGGCAAGCGCGAACCTTTGCACTGATATGCGTTCTTTGCTCAGAGGTGGCAAAGACTTCATCTAGGTGCGTATGGGTTGCAGTATCCAGTCTGGAAAAAACAGCAAACAAAGTGAGCTAGGCCAGGGAGGCGTGTCTTGACTGTGTAGACGACAAAGCACATATGTGGGACCACACTGTAAAAAATGACTGAACCGAAAACCTTTGCACTGATATGCTTTCTTGGATCAGAGGTGGCACAGACTTCATCTAGGTGAGTATGGGTTGCAGGTATCCAGTCTGGACAAAAACAGCAAACAAAGTGAGCTAGACCAGGGCGGCGTGTCTTGACTGTGTAGACAGACGACAAAGCACATATGTGGAACCACACTGTAAAAAATGACTGAACCGAAAACCTTTCAAGCCCAGGGCACGCGTGAAAGCAGCGTAGACTGCTGTAGACATAGCTTGGACCGCCAAATCGCATGCTGGACAAAAGAAAGCTAGGCCCCTTTCATTTATAACTAGGCTTCTTGAGAAAGGGGGGAGACTTTCGCACGAAACAAGTTCCACAAAAACTAAGAGGAAATCTCATACGATTCTGCACCCTCACGCGCTCCGCTGGATATCGCCGAATATAAGTAAAACACTTCACCAAGTGCACAACCTGGGAGGTGAAGCTGACTTCTACCTTTTGATAAGATAGTCGCCAGGAACAGAATTCCCGAGGGGAACATTTTTCTTTCCTAAGACAAGTGAAATGATTCACGAAGGTTGACGCGTTGGTCCCGCTTGGCGAAGCAAGGTATAATATACGGGGGCCGGCTTCCAAAAGCGCGAGCTTCGCCTCCCGCTCATAAGGGTTAAGCTTTATAAGCTGCCCACTATATTACAACGGAAAAAAAACCTTTTCAGGCCTTCTATGCATCCATGCTATACCTCGAATATGGTCAGTCACATGCAAGGCTTAGGTCTTCCGCAGTACTCCATCAGAGCAACAGCGGACTGATGTGAGAATAGGCGCGACGAAGCGATCGCTTCGAGATGCTTTCCCCAGTTTCTTTTATCTACTTCAGGAACACAAAAAAGAATCTGCGTGCAATTTTCAGCAGGAACCTCTCGCACAGGTATATTTTGAGAGCAACCAGCGCCGGACTGGTGAATATTTATTTGCGGAGCTGGAGGGCTGGAGGCGAGCTTAGGCAAAAAATGAAACGTGAACGTAAGCTGTTAACAAGTCATGTGATAAAAAACGTTTACTATATGAATATTGTGAAAAAGCAAACGGAAAGAGATGTCCAAGTTGGACTTCCGAGAAACCTAATGAAGACGCAAGAGACCAAAAGCTGCAAATTCTTATTATCAAAATCTTTATGACAGACGGTACTGTGCTTTACAAAAAGAAGCTGTGACTCGCTGCGCTGTAACTTGAGCCAACGTCGTGTTCAACAGGTATATTTTGGGGGAACCGAGCTTAGCGTTTTAGTGCCAAAGCAAGTGCACAGGCAGGCACCCACCGAAATAAGGACGAGCAGAATTCCCGCCTCAAGTTTCAACGCAGCAGAGAAACTCGAATAGCCACTAAAGTATAGCTACTAGAACGTGACGCGAATACTTTCTGAGTATATAGCTATATACCTGAAATTGTGTTGCTATTCCTATCAAATAATCTCCGTGGAGAGAAAACGTGGCTTTAGTCGTTGAAAAATTAGATTCATTCCCAAACAAGAATATCTTTAGGAGTGGACTACAGGTAGGCCTAGTCTTCAGATGACTTTAGATGAGAACGGTGACAGCGTGACACTATGTACTTGTAGTAGCATATTTAGCAGTGCGAGTGTAATGTCATTGTCATATGTCGTGTCATGTTATGTTTATATGTGATGTTATGTTATCACTGGACCAGACACGGACATCGACATCGACATCGATTATCGATTATCGATTATCATAATCGGATTCATATCGATTATCATTATTTATAATCCGGATTATGGACAGTCATAGTCACGCTGCATTTAATTTTTATTTTATCGCACAGTTTCATTCTGCACCTGTCACGTATGTCGCATGTCGACTGTGTCACGACAGCCATTAGATTTATACACAGAGAACACTCGGTGCGGTGCAGATAAACAGTGCGGTGAAACAGTGTAAGAGCAAACAGAAACACAACAGACGAGAACGAGAAGCGTGTAGAAACACAAAATAAAATCGGCCTAGCGGAGATATTAAGATCGACCGTCTTAGTATTTATTACTGTGTATTATATTTTGTATGACATATATATATATATATAGAATATAACAATATTTAGAAGTAATTAATAATATGCCGTTATAATATCTAAAATATAATATTACACACGATTATTAAAATGATTATGCATTATCGACATATCCGATATGGTCGAGGCAATATCTATATGCTACTGGAAATAGGAATACTGTCAGGGTCATGACCGATGACATATGTGTCATACATGTCATACCTGTCAGACATGTCATACCATGTCATGTCATGTCGGTCGTGTCATATATTATTATGACAGTCGGTCGTGTCATATATTATTATGACAGTCGGTCGAGTCATATATTATTATGACAGTCGTCAGTACGGTCGACTATGACTGTACATGTCGCTAGATGATAAGTCACATCATCTGTCATTATTCAAGGAAAGACTTGAATGACCCTGTCATCGAGAGTTCGTATGTCGAACTCGAAGATGGCAAAGCAAGATACATCTTGAAGTACAAACAAGAACCATCTTGGCTTTAAGCATGTGCGGAACACGCATGCACAGTATGAACGAACTATTCGTTATCACAATACTGGTCGTTCAACCTACGTCTCGGGTTCACAACCCAATGGCGGTACTATCTATGATGATAGGAGACGTATGGTATAAGATGAGGAAGCGTTGGGCTTCAAGCAGATCTTCACTCAGAGACTGCACTCATCACCCGCTATTACTTTCACTTGCGTTGCTGTCCAACTTCGCAGTGTTAACTTGTATATTGATGATATATTCACGGCCTGTTTATCTTGCCGTATCCGAGATGGTATTCTCCTAAAACTCGTCAAGGCACGAAAAGAGAACTCAAGTGGGTGCAGCGTCAGAGATAGTATATATCATATTGTTCGCAGGTTTGCAGGTTGGCGCATAAGCGACAGCGCTCGCATTGATATTGAATATCTGCAACTCGAATAATATAAACTTGCATATCGTCAGCACACGGATTGTGCGAGGAGATTTTTCATCGCGAACATATTCGCAGCTAACAGCATCCGCAAAGAAATCGTTTTGATTCTATAAGCGACAAGGTGTGCGCACAGTGTACGGAACGCATGCAAATGATGTCAAAATTCGCAGGAATGTCACTGTATGCGAGATTCAGATGCGCGAACGAAAAATGATCGTCAGCACATATGATTTTCATCAACTCAGGGAAGATATCTTACCCCGATTGGCCGGCCCCGGGCCGAACTGAGTCGCCAAAATGAGGCCCGGGCCGAAGAGGGACCGAAAGAGAAATTGCTTTGGGGCCGCACCAATTTGGCGCAAATTTCTAAAAATTTGATGAAAATTTTGCGATTTTTGCATTTTCCCATACTTAAGATTAAAATTTTCGCGCCTGCGGCGGGCATTTTGTAGTTCGGACCGGGTGGGCCGAAGACGGGCCGAAAGAATTTTTGATTTGGGGCCGTACCAGCTCAACGGAAGATATCTTCCCTGCATCAACTGCGACTGGACGCACGAAATTTCGTTTAACAGCGCGCTCGCATTCGTTCATGCGACGTACATCAACGATCATCAGTATGCGACGTACATCAGCAATCGATTTTCGCAAATGCTCGTATGATGATTTTTAGCTCGTTAGCGCGATGTGCACTGATGTGACGCTCGTGTGCGCGATGTGCACGTCAGCGCGATGTCATGATTCATCTGATGCAATGGACGCACGTTTTTAGGGCGCATGATTCCTAACGCGTCTTTATGCAGCGATACATATAAAATGTGTACGCGCGTCGGTATCCTCTGCAGAATGATTGTATACTTGCAGGCATACTGCTGTGGACGCATGATCACCATACTGCTGTGGACGCATGATCACTATACTGCTGAGAATGTATGATCACCATACTGCAACAATTCACACTATGTTCTGATGACTGCATCGATATTTCTAATGCTGATGATTAGAGTACAACATTTCATACTTATCTGAAGTATAGTGTGCAAAATGTTTATTTAAGCATACACTAACTTACAACATATATTACCTGCAGCATCTAAGTATATGTATATCTTATACTGAATGACTGCTACACTGTAAGTTGTGCATGCATTATTATAACAGATGTTCTAAATGATCCAACTTGATCACGGTAACAGTTGGAATAGATGTGCACAAAGCATTCATTTGCAGTGCATGCTAACTATATTAGAACCCATACAGTATAAGATGCCTGTTCAGTAATCTTAACACAGTAATTAGCTCAATGTGACCCGGTGGAGTCGAGATACTCCTCGGACAACATATTGTTCTACTGTGGATTACTGAAAGGATACTCACCGGAGCTGTATGTGAAATATACCCAGCAACTCATTTTGTAAATGAGATTATCTTGGAATTACAATACTCCTAAGCTTAATATATCATGCTAGATGTATTCAGTGCATGGTATACTGATAATCCTGCATGATGAACTGTCTGGAAATGTTGTAATGTCCAGAAGTTATCTTACTGCAAAGTGTGTAAAAGTGAACACACACACACACACACACACTGACAAGAAAGTGCTAATTGTTCAATAAGCACTGTACATGCACACACACTGCATTGTATGTATTGATATTCACTGATTCAAAGTGAATTGATTAACTTAAATATCTATCATGTATATGATAATGTAGATACCACTTTACAAACACATGTGCGTGTAAAGTGTCAGCGATTGTGATAGATATGGGAACAGATAAACCAACATGCTGTAGGGTTGGATGGAGTTATCTCCAGACCCGAAGGCAAGATACTGCACCCATGCAACAGCTGGTAACTGTTGGGTGCAGTCCACTCGTCATTCCACATATCATCGCTGGAGCAACATCAACAACTACATTGCATAATGATAATTGATTCAGATTTGATCAGTTCAAATGCATGTAACTCTCAGATCAGTATCTACATGACATCTGATAATAGTATTGAGGACAGCACACACATACAAATGTGTTGTGTCAAATTGCTGTGATTATATCAAGCAATGTCCAGATATGTTCTAAATAAGAAATATCATTTTGATAAATCTTAGAGCACAGACCTATGCTCAGAACAGATCATAGATTGACAAATATCACTAAAGTGGATGTTCCTAAATGGATGTTCCCACTTAAGTTGATAACTCTTTATATCATCAGAATGTACATTTACTGCCATGGGTTTAAATCAGTAAAACCCAGAAATGCTGTCAACCATAGATGTTGATATACAGCATAATTTACTTATTTGCCATGAAATTTGTCATGTGCAAAAGTAAAGTTTATTGCAGTGATTCTGTACTTTACATTCCACATACACAGAGATATGTACATATATCAACATATATATATATATGTTGAAAAACAACCAAAATCGGTAAAATTCTTTGGCGATAAATTTGAAAATTGAAAATTAGACCTTGTTTTATTTGATATTATGATTTTATACCTATTAAGGTATGAGGAAATCATAATGACACATGTCATATCTCGTGTAACACCCTAGGTAATAGGTGTGGAATATGTAGGGGTGTACATATTGGCTGTAACACAAAATCGGTCAAAATGTTCTACGTGTAATCTTTTGAAAATTTGGGATTGATTTTTTTTGCTATAACGAATATTTAGCTATCAAATAACAATCCCTGAATGACATAACACGTGTAACACCCTGTAACACCCTAAAATCTGAATGTGTGTATCAGGGGGTGTAACGTACCTTCTGAACACCCTGTAACATTCAGTTTGGTATTAAAAGCAGTTTTGCTTAAAAACATTTGCAAAATATTTATACTGCTTATTTTTTACCTATTTTAGGGTTACTGATACAATGTAACACCCTAATCATATTATTGGGTATATGGGCCACTGTAACATGACATGCCCTAAATGCCACTATAATTTCGATAAACTTCGTGTTTGGCATTAACATATCATGCTGTTTTCGACACAGACATGATTATACATCGGGCAACAACCCAAGAACTGTAACAGATGCTTCCTATATGGAATGCATGCTATTTATGAGGTATTGGCAATTGACAACTGCCTTATATCACACACTTCCTTGAGGGGGGAAGAAGGTGGATATATATATATATATACTTACCTCATTATTATGTACGAATGTACTACATGTATGTAAACATACCGATATACCATATATAACATATAAATCACACACACTCAGTTAGATGACTAGCTGAAGGTATTTTTGTGCTGTGTTTTGTTTTTAGATGGTTACAATCGAAGAGGAAGAGCATGAGATTCCTGATATCAACCCAGATCATTCTACATGGTTTTTCGACATCCTTGGTTCATACGATGCATACAGTCGGTTTAAAATCCCGAAGTGGATCGCTGGTTATGCCGATACACTAACCAGATATGACCACATAGGCTACTATGACAACATCAGTCGCATGAAGCCAGATATGAGCCGATACAAGGATCCTGCCAATGAGCCTCAGGCACCAGAAGCAGAGTACACAGAAGACAGTCCTCCGATGGTCTTTGTAGATCCAGATGCAGATTCAGTACCAGCACCAACTCCACCTAGTTTGGTCCCAAAGGTGAAAATGACTAGGGAATTCAAATCAGGACAGGACGCAGAGGTCTGGTTGGACACGGTGGACAGATATTTCCAGTTCACTTATCCAGGTGTCAATGATAAGGACTTGATCACAGTGTTTCTGACTCTCATTCAGAATAACGACAGACACTATTTTCAGGTCTTGGCACAACAGCCATATGCCACCTATGAGATGGTCAGACAGACATTCCTCAGACAATTTGGTAATCCTCACAAGAGATCGGTAGCCAAGAAACACCTTATGGCACTGACTCAAGGAACCCAAACCTTTGCAGATTATTTGCGCACATTTACATCACTGGCTTCTCTAGCAGCAGTTGATTTGAATGATGTGCTAATAAAGGACAGATTCGTCACCAGTATGGATCCTGATCTCCGCAGACAGTTCCAACTCAGATTCCTGACAGAAGAGCAGAGGAACAATCTGTCGTGGCAAGAAACCACACAGATATTGCTTCATTTGAATTACGTCATTCACTCAAAGCAATCAGAAACCCTTCACTATCGGGGTCAGAAGGAGCAGTCATCTAGAGGTCCAGCCAAGAAGGAAAAGGACAGAGGACGTGGCCAGAAGCCATATGCCAGATTCAACAGAAATCGGGATCAGAATCAGAGTGGCAGCCAGAACTCCAATCAGAATCGGAACAAGGGAAAAGGTGGAAAAGGCAAGGGAAAAGGAAAAGGAAAATCACAGAATGATAAGACTTGCAATCGTTGTGGTCGTGTTGGTCACATCGAGAAGGATTGTTTTGCCACCAGGACCAATGATGGAAAGGAGATCAAGGGTAAGCCACCAGCTCAGAATCCTTTTCAGAATCGGAGACAGCCGCAGCAGAATCAGGGTGCTAAGGATGGGTCTGGCAAACTCATCAATACGATCAACACCTTGGTCAAGGAACTGAAGAGTCAGCACAGCATCAATGCAGCAGTTGCAACTCCAGATCCAGTTCCATCAGCTCCAGCTCCTCAGGGAAACTCTCAGGGTACTGCGCAGGTACCGGTGTTGAGAGCACCCCGAGGGTAGATCAGCCTGAAGATGCCACTGAAGCAAGTGGCCGGGTTGAGAGTATCTCAGAAGAAGTCCTTTCCAGTCTGACATTGCAGTTTCAGCAGATGGACACTCCCTCAGAGCACATCGCACAGATGCAGTCTCAAACAGCACAGCTGAAATCACAGAAGAAGCTGTTGTTGTACAAAGGGAAAGTATATGGACAGAGTACTCACATTTTGGTAGATCCAGGAGCCACATCGTCTTTCATCGACAGACAGTTTGCTGCTCAGCTTGGTATAGCACCCACAGATTCTTCATCATTTTCAGTGGGATTGGCTGGAGGAAGCCAACTACCATGCACATCCTATCTTCCCAAGGCTACATTTTCTCTGGGCAAGTATAAGGATGCAGAAGATTTCTACATCATTGACATGAAACCATTCACTGTCATTCTGGGTCAAGATTGGTTGGAGAGGAGGAATCCACACATTGACTTTCAGACCAAAAATCTGACGATTACTAGGAAGCATTCATCAGGCTCCAGTATTCGCACAGTATTGTCCAGAGTTGAGCAGACTCCAGACTCAGATGACCTTCCTGAAATGGAATTGGTCAGCGCCACCACCATGAGAAAGCACCTTCGTCGCATTCGATCCAGTGGTTCGGCTGAAGAAGCCGTAGCTTATCTCTTCTTTCTCTCAGAGGTCGACGGTGAACTGGTCTTTACAGCATCAGACACAGACACCACTATGGAAGACCCCGAGGTCACAGCAGCACGTGATCAGATGAGAGAAGACTTTTCAGACATATTCCAGGAGGATCTTCCAGCTGGTCATAGGCCAGAACGGTTTGAAGGTGGTTATCATAGAATCAACATTGAACCTGGGCACAAACCACCATCGCAGCCAGTACGTACCATCCCAGTTCCCATGATGGAAGAACTCAAACGACAGATCATCAAATATGTCGACTTGGGTATCCTTCGTCCGTCATCATCTCCATATGGATGTCCTATCATTTTCGCTCCTAAGCCAGGTGGGAAGTGGAGGATGTGCTGTGATTATCGAGCCCTTAATAACATCACAATTAAGGACACGTATCCATTGCCACCTCACGACACCCTTCTTGAACAGCTGAAAGGCGCACGATGGTTTAGCAGATTTGACTTCAATCAGTTTTTCCATCAGATCCCTATACATCCAGATGACATTCACAAAACAGCTATTCGCACCAGATACGGTTCCTATGAGTGGACAGTCATGCCTTTCGGATTGACCAATGCTCCTGCAACAGCTCTACGTGTAGGAAATCGGGCATTCTTCGACTTCATCGATCGGTTCCTTGTCATTTTCATGGACGATACTATCGTATACAGTCCGGATTTTGACAGCCACGTGAGTCATGTCCGACAGTTTCTCCAGCGTTGCAGAGAACACCAGTTCTTCATCAGGCCTTCCAAGGTGGAGTTGTTCGTCAGATCTATAGACTTCATCGGACATCACATCTCTGAAGCAGGCTTGTCCATCATCGAAGACAGAATCCGAGCAGTTATGGCAATTCAGCCTCCAGTGTCTTATGGTCCTACCGTTGGAAAACAGCCTCTACGCCGTATGGCTAAAGATGACAAGTCATCCCTTCGGTCATTCTTGGGCATGGTCGGTCAATTTAGGAGATTCATACCAAAGTTCTCCAAAGTTGCCGAGCCGCTCAATCGTCTCCTTAAAGATAATGCAGAGTTTGTCTGGGAATCTGAGCAGCAGCAGGCATTTGATAACCTCAAACGTGCCATCTGTAACGCTCCAGTACTACAGCTTCCAGATCAGAAACTGCCATCTATTATGGAGGTCGATGGATCAGGCACACACGTTGGTCAAGTGATACTCCAGGATCACTGATTGATCCACACGTATCGTGCGTCAGAGTGACGATTCAAAGTATCCGAAGTGTACGTTACGGATTATTTGCGCTAGCCGTCGACGCTTTTGCGAACGATGATCCCACGAATTAACAATTTCTCATTAATCGAACGATTCTCGGCCTTATATATACAACTGATCGTTTGCTGTTCGTTTCCACAGTTGTTATATATTGTGCACCCAACCCTTCCTCCCCTCCTGAAGACTTCAAAGGAGGTTCACAGGCGGTCATGGGGAGCCCTTTGGATGTTTCCGGAGTTATTTCACCGGGGGCTTGTTTTAATGCAAACGGAGTGGCCCTGCTTAACGGGATTGGACTTATAATCCTTTACCCGGTCTGCTCAACTCCTCAATTATTGGTCCAGTACGCACGCTTTGACGAACATCTGTCGCGATGAGTGAGAGTGGATTCGCCACGTACTAATGTGAAATTTATTTTAGTTATGTGTGTCAAGCATAACTTAGGATCACAACTCCGTCTACCTCAGTCGATGTCTCCGGTAGCTTCGGATGACTGGCCACAGAATCCGATGACTAACCACGGTCTTGGCAAAGGTAGCATTAGCAGTTTTTCACAGATATTGGTACCCGCATATGCGTATCTGTGTAAGGGTATGATTTATACAAGGCTCACTACACCTTAGCAAGGAAGGATCAATTCCTGCTCCTGTCATATCAATTTGATGCAGGTTAAAAATGTTAGGGATGTAACCCTGCAGTTCTCGGGATGCAGCCCTGCAGTTTTTGGGATGCAGCCCTGCATGCAGTTCTCGGGATGCAGCCCTGATATATATACGACCGATCGACGAAAACCCTTGGGTACATGTTTCCACGGCCTGATTGTTATTTGGTCGGCAATTATTGGCAAAAGTCATCGGCTATCAGCTTTTGACTCAGAAGCCACAATGTTATAGAAGCTTCGACCTATTGTAACCATATGCGGCAGTTATGCCTTCAGCATACGTAGACAATATGATTATGTGGAACTTATAATCCCACTTAAGTTGCATCATGATAAAGTTATCCAGGTGTTAACAAGTGTTCAGGATTTGATAAGGGGTTGACGCCCCACAAGCTAAAGGTCACTGTCTCATAAGACTCGCCTCAAGTGTGCGGCTTTGAGGATCAGTGTCCCAGCGAGGCACAGGCATGATGCTTCCTTGATCATGGTGGAGCTGGAAATGAGAATGCTCAAGATATCCGAAGACAGGAAGGCTTTTGGTTGGCCAGAGTTGCTGTTTAGATGCTTAACCTCGATGGGGTTGCATTCGGATACAAACTGTGCAACCATGCATGTGACTTATACATTGGTGTATGACTTTGATGAATCGTCTCTTGTCATGAACCTGGAAGGAATGACGGGCAAATAGCTAGAGTGGCGGATTTACTCACTCGGCTTTGCTGTTATGGAATTCGATGCCTGTTGGCACTACTGGCAATCCTTTGCTCAGATGCTTTCCTTAAGACATTGGCAACAACTTGTGTGCCAGCTTCTCTAGATTTGGAGAGAAACCATGGATCAACAATTCATCAATCAAAACACATGCTACCAAGGTTGATTCAACGAATCCTTCAACTCTTGAATTTCGACAATCAGCATCTTAGGCTGTTGACGTCAAAGTGATGGTCGTAAGCTTACAATATAGCTTATTCACATTTGAAAAACCATCGTTCTCCTATGTCAGTGCCCTTCATACAATATGATAGAGCCGGAGAAATATGTATCTATGATTTCTTCATAATGAACTTTATGCGTCAGTAAGTCAAATAAGACTTAATTTGATGCTTCAATCGGCATGATGTACCGTGTCATCAACTTTATGGCTGCTATATACAGATGCTTGAACTTTTGATAAGATTTTTAATCTTCCAAGCAAAATTACAATGATGTAAATCAATATGTGGCAAGCAGCTGTATGAAGAATGAATGAATCTATACTCCTTCCTCCCCCTTTTAAAAAGAGGTGCATCAAACCAATCAGATGGTGATGGAGAATGTTATTCAACCATTATGTCATGTGAAAATGGTCTCAGTAATCAGACTGAGATTACTTATCGAATGCTTTCGAGGTAACAATGTCAATATGAACACCGATGTCTCTACGTCATACCGGCAATATGCCTGACGTTTTTGAATGTGGCAAATGCCAGATGATGTCAAATATCCAATGTCAAGTCAATTCACTATGAATTAATATGCAGTTTTTGGGTTGCAGCCCACATACATTGTCAGTTCAGGGTCACTATAATGTGCCCAACTTAGACAACGGTGTGCCCAACTTAGACAATGTTTCTGGATAATGATTGTCATAATGAACAACGGAATCAGTGATGGTACCGAAGTTAACTTTGGTATCGAAGCTAATGGAGAGTCAATTAAGAAGTGTCTGTAATGACAACAACTTACTACGAGTTGTATTTCCGTAGTTGATAGATGGCTGGCATGTCATTTCATTATGATTAGAACATGGCATTGCCTAGTGATATGTGTATCTTCTTTAGTACATGATCGCTTATCTCAATGGTGCCCATTTTATTTTTGGGCAAACACTATTCAGAGACTTGTTATGATAAAGAAGTATGAATGATGAATGTGTCATTTCAATCCGATAGAATTGTGACTTGTTGATGACTATAAAATTTCTGTCACTTTCCAGAATGAGGATGAACTGCGCTTGGAAACCGTATGCAGATTGCGGATTTGAGTCCCGACATGGCTTTTCCAAGACTTCGTGGCCTAATGGACGAGGCAACAAATTTCTAAACATTCCAGAATGAGCTTTCAAAGAGTCTTTATTCCTCAATGAAGCATGCTTGTCTTATGTGCCAAAATGATATGAAACCACAAGTATGGTGTCAATCTATATGTGGATGGTTTATACCATTGTATGCTATTCCACAAATAAGTAGTGATGTCAGAATAAAAACTTTGGATAATTGCAACTCAGTACAAACCCGAGTGCATTCAAGCCCACTTGTATGCTCAGAATCTGAATCTAATGCACTTTTTATATGCACAGGATAGAACATATTTTTTATGCGATTCTGAATTCAGGAACTAGAGTCAATGTAAAACTCTTTTCCTATTTCAGACGATGAAACCTTTATTCCCTTAGGTGCAATACCTTATTGTAAGGAATAGTCATTTTCAATACAAGTTTCAATCGATTTTCTCAAATCTGTCACTTTTATGATGATCAGATTGGTCAACTTTACAGCATAACCACTTCCCCTCGTTGAAGGAGATGACTCCCATCATAGGGCGGTATATTGGCTGTTTTCATATGACACATGGAAAACATGAATAACTCTTGGAGAATTTCGGGATAAACATCCTGAATTGGTTGTGCTTGATTGCTCTATGCCCAAGAATGACCGAAGAGATTACTTGCCATCTTTTAGCCATATGGCGTAGAGGCTGCTTAACAACGGTTGGGTCATAAGCTGTATAGCTATGTTAGCTAATATGTTGGAGGCTGAATAGCCATGATTGCGCAGATTCTGTCCTCCATGATAGACCTTTGAGAAATGGTGTCTGATGAATCAATACTTTTGACAACAACTCAACCTTTAGGTATGAAGAAGAGCTGATGATCTTTGCTGCAATGCAATTGTTTGATGCGTACCACTGAAAATAATGCGTTGTGATATAATAATCTCACTGCATAGGCTTTGTTCAATGGCGGTATGATCAGATATGTAATGATCCATGAATACAAGATGGTTGGTATGGCTCATTCAGCAGGCATGATTACCTCAAATAGATGCCAATACACGGATACATTTCAAGACATAAGGGCAATGGGCTTATTATGTAGCCTTCAAAGGCAGCTAGCATTTATGCTGCATTGGTCAGCTCAGTGGCTTTGACCTATCTAGGTGTTGTACTCAGGCCGTAGCCTGCATATTGCATTGAGTAATATTGACACCTTTAATGATCCAATCAGATGATATATATGAAATATCAAGAATGGTTGCCCTTTTTCAATGGGGGGGCAGGACGAAACCTAGTGGTTTTTGTACAAAACCTAGTGAAGTGACTCCACGATATCGTCAATCCCGATTCACGATATAGTGGAGTCACTTTTCGGGGTCATCGAATCCTGCCGCCCATCCACGACATTTTGTACAAAAATGACTAGGGGGGTGAGGTCATGTCAGCAAAGTAACGAACTTCGCATACGCGTTGTCAATACTTTTATACTATATAGTATATAGTATATATATATATACTACTATATACTACTATATACTACTATATACTATATA
>LGRX02016613.1:0-55674 GCA_001247695.2 Cymbomonas tetramitiformis
ACACATCTGTCATGGGCAGTGACTGTGGGCCGTGTTGGGGCGCATAAGGTGAGGCGTGTGACCCCCAAGCACCCCTCAGATCACTGCCCATGACAAGCCGGACTAAGCTGTTACGGGCGGTGATTGTGGGCCGTGTGGGGGGGCATGAGGTGAGGCATGTGACCCCCAAGCACCCCTCAAATCACTGCCCATGTCATAGCTATCACTGGCGGTGATTGTGGGCCGTGTGGGGGAGCATAAGGTGAGGCATGCGACCCCCAAGCACTCCTCAAATCACTGCCCATGATACAACCGTCCCGGGCAGTGACTGTGGGCCGTGTCGGGGGGCATAAGGTGAGGCGGGTGACCCCCATGCACCCCTCAAATCACTGCCCACGACACAGCTATCACGGGCAGTGACTGTGGGCCGTGTTGGGGGGCATAAGGTGAGGCGTATGGCCCCCAAGCACCCCTCAGATCACTGCCCATGACGTAACCGTCACGGGCAGTGACTGCGGGCCGTGTCGGGGGGGGGCATAAGGTGAGGCGTGTGACCCCCAAGCACCCCTCAGATCACTGCCCATAACATAGTTATCACAGGCGGTGATTGTGGGCCGTGTGGGGGAGCATAAGGTGAGGCGTGTGACCCCCAAGCAATCCTCAAATCACTTTCCATGTCACAATTGTCACTGGCAGTGATTGTGGGCCGTGTTGGGGGGCATACGGTGAGGCGTGTGACCCCCAAGCACCCCTCAAATCACTGCCCACAGCACAGCTGTCACGGTCAGTGATTGTGGGCCGTGTCGGGGGGAATACGGTGAGACGTGTGACCCCCAAGCACCCCTCAGAACACTGCCCATGACACAGGTGTCACAGGCAGTGATTGTGGGCCGTGTGGGGGGGGGCATAAGGTGAGGCGTGTGACCACCAAGCACCCCTCAGATCACTGCCCATAACATCGTTATCATAGGCGGTGATTGTGGGCCGTGTGGGGGAGCATAAGGTGAGGCGGGCGACCCCCAAGCACTCCTCAAATCACTGCCCATGACACAATTGTCACTGGCAGTGACCGTGAGCCGTGTTGGGGGGCATACGGTGAGGCGTGTGACCCCCAAGCACCCCTCAAATCACTGCCCACGACAAAGCTGTCACGGGCAGTGACTGTGGGCCGTGTGGGGGGGCATAAGGTGAGGCGGGTAACCCCCAAGCACCCCTCAAATCACTGCCCACGGCACGGCCGTCACGGTCAGTGATTGTGGGCCGTGTCGGGGGGCATAAGGTGAGGCGTGTGACCCCCAAGCACCCCTCAGATCACTGCCCACGGCACGGCCGTCACGGTCAGTGATTGTGGGCCGTGTCGGGGGGCATAAGGTGAGACGTGCGACCTCCAAGCACCCCTCAGATCACTGCCCACGACACAAGTGTCACGGGCAGTGATTGTGGGCCGTGTGGGGGGGGCATAAGGTGAGGCGTGTGACCCCCAAGCACCCCTCAGATCACTGCCCATGACAAAGCCGTCACGACTAGTGATTGTGGGCCATGTGGGGGAGCATAAGGTGAGGCGGGTGACCCCCAAGCACCCCTCAAATCATTGCCCACGACAAACCGGACTAAGCTGTTACGGGCGGTGATTGTGGGCCGTGTGGGGGGGGGCATGAGGTGAGGCGGGTAACCCCAAGCACCCCTCAGATCAATGCCCACGACAGAGTCGTCACGGGCAGTGATTGTGGGCCGTGTTGGGGGGCATAGGGTGAGGCGATTGGCCTCCAAGCACCCATCAAATCACTGCCCATGACAGAGCTGTCACGGGCGGTGATCGAGGGCTGTGATGGATACAAGATACCCGCCACAAGATACCATACTCACGTCCCCGCCCCCCTTCCACCATACAGTAATCACTCACCTTTAAGAAAACCGTAGATTCCAGGTCAGCCAGCTTTTCTCATCGAGTTGGGTACCTTCCCACCCCCCCAGCGCCAGCGGCCTATGAGAACGCTATGGATAGTGGACCGCGATCTCGTGAGCCAACAACCCTCTTAACACGCAAATCTCGACCCATGGGCATCCACAACAACCCACCACAAAACATACCTCGGGTTACAGGCGCGTGCCCGGGGAGCTGTCCCCACACATTGAACATCCCAACCTTCTACAACCGGGCGCCTTCCCACCATGCACACCGTCGCCCATACGGTACCGCCCACCATCACATGGAGCCCCTAAGGTTCGGGCGCGTGTCCAGGGAGCTGTCCCCACATCGCAGCCGTCACCAACAGACTGCGCACTTCCCATGCGGCTACCATACACACCGCAACCCACACCGTACCTCGGTGACGCCACGGGTCCGGGGGCGCGTAGGGAGTGCTAACAGCCCTCTTAACACGCAACTCCCGACCCATCGGCTTGATGCCACCACCCGTCGCGGGTCTGGGGGCGCGTAGTAGAGAGTGCTAACAGCCCTCTCAACACGCAACTCCCGACCCATGGGCATCCACAACAACCCACCACAAAACATACCTCGGGTTATAGGCGCGTGCCTGGGGAGCTGTCCCCACATATGGAACATCCCAACCTTCTACAACCGGGCGCCTTCCCACCATGCACACCGTCGCCCATAATACGGTACCGCCCACTATCACATGGAGCCCCTAAGGTTCAGGCGCGTGTCCGGGGAGCTGTCCCCACATCGCAGCCGTCACCAACAGCCTGCGCACTAACCCAAGTGACTACCTTACACACCGCAACCCACACCGTACCTCGGTGACGCCACGGGTCCGGGGGCGCGTAAGGAGTGCTAACAGCCCTCTTAACACGCAACTCCCGACCCATCGGCTTGATGCCACCATCCGTCTCGGGTCCGGGGGCGCGTAGAGAGTGCTAACAGCCCTCTCAACACGCAACTCCCGACCCATGGGCATCCACAACAACCCACCACAAAACATACCGCGGGTTATAGGCGCGTGCTCGGGGAGCTGTCCCCACATATATATGGAACATCCCAACCTTCTACAACCGGGCGCCTTCCCACCATGCATACCGTCGCCCATAATACGGTACCGCCCACTATCACATGGAGCCCCTAAGGTTCCGGCGCGTGTCCGGGGAGCTGTCCCCACATCGCAGCCGTCACCAACAGCCTGCGCACTAACCCATGTGACTACCTTACACACCGCAACCCACACCGTACCTCGGTGACGCCACGGGTCCGGGGGCGCGTAGGGAGTGCTAACAGCCCTCTTAACACGCAACTCCCGACCCATCGGCTTGATGCCACCACCCGTCGCGGGTCTGGGGGCGCGTAGAGAGTGCTAACAGCCCTCTTAACACGCAACTCCCGACCCATGGGCATCCACAACAACCCACCACAAAACATACCGCGGGTTACAGGCGCGTGCCTGGGGAGCTGTCCCCACATATGGAACATCCCAACCTTCTACAACCGGGCGCATTCCCACCATGCATACCGTCGCCCATAATACGGTACCGCCCACTATCACATGGAGCCCCTAAGGTTCCGGCGCGTGTCCGGGGAGCTGTCCCCACATCGCAACCGTCACCAACAGCCTGCGCACTAACCCAAGTGACTACCTTACACACCGCAACCCACACCGTACCTCGGTGACGCCACGGGTCCGGGGGCGCGTAGGGAGTGCTAACAGCCCTCTTAACACGCAACTCCCGACCCATCGGCTTGATGCCACCATCCGTCTCGGGTCCGGGGGCGCGTAGTAGAGAGTGCTAACAGCCCTCTCAACACGCAACTCCCGACCCATGGGCATCCACAACAACCCACCACAAAACATGAGCAGAAAGTGTGCATCGTAAGCGCATACCCTTTTAAAGGGCTAAATTAGATATCCTCTTCGAGTCATATGTAATCTTGGCATCGGAAACTGGACCCCACTGTAGAAACCAAGTCACACAAACAGATGTTTAGAAAGACCGTCCGAGCTCCTCAGAAAATCCTGCAGCTTCAAGCATGAAACGGGCGCTTTTACCTGAGAGAAGAAACAGTGCAGGCTGCTTTCGTTCAATTGTTCACACAGTCCCAGACAACAGCCCACTTTCAATACAAAAGATATGCATAGTCCCATCTGACAACACGAAAAAACACAATATGTTTATTTCGCGATCACCTGGGGACTTGGGAAACAAGGTTAAGCGAGGCTCCCACACAGATCAACCCCAGAGTGAAGAGGCATGCGTCAACACTTTGGGAGGAAGCGAATACGGGCAAGACCTGCCGAGGAAGGCCGCCTACGAACACACGCCGCTCTGCAGGAGCAGCCGGTGGCAGCGACTGTTGCGAATTGCTATTCACGGCTGCACTGATCGGATAAGGCAGCTGAGGAGAAGAGCCCACAACATGCTGCGGACGGCCATTTCCAGCTCCGCTTGGAGGACCCGAGTTCCCTGTGTCACGTGAGCGCCCGATTCCACGTACAGCATCGCCGACTTGGCACTGCGGCGTATTTACAAACGAAAACATTAGTGTTGAGGCTTGATTCGTACAGGCACTGCTCCTCATAGTGGGCGGCTGTTAACATAAGAACGTAGCACGGGGAGCTGCACTATCGCGTAAGGCCCGAACTTTTGAAGTTTGCAAAGCAGGGTTGCAGCAATTTGATCGCAGCAGTTTGAAAGGAACCCTATTCCATTCCGCGTCTTCAAAACCCGACCTTCGCAGGGAAGGACCGAGCAACTGAGAGGACACGAAGTCATATACGAACTGAATGAGGCGCTTAAGGTACACATGTGAGGCACAAGGAAATCAAAGCAGGAATAGTCAGTCCATCGCAAGCCAGCTGTATTCTGACAAATACCTTTCTGCCGAGCAGTTCAACAAATCCTATTTGCTTCACGCTGCTCGCGATTGTCTCAGTAGCCAAAGTCACGAAGCCATACCTGCACAAAGTACAGTATCCACGGTTCAGACACACAGCATAACTTTATCTACGCATACCATATCCAGAGATCATTGTCAACCCCTAAGAAAGACAGATAACAACAGAATCAAAGGCTTCCTCGAGCGACATATCCTTATGAGAATGAGTGGGGCCCGGAAATAAAGAACTCATTCTTTCTCAGGAAGGAAAACTGAGGGGCAAGCACTGCGATCAGGAAAGGACGGCTAAAACACATGTTTCTCAAGTACGAAGCTGTGAAGGAGGTAATGAAAAAATGTAAATAATAAAATCATCTTGGTAAGACGCAAAACGGAATCGTTAAATAGCCGGAAGATCGCTGCCGGAAGCGATGCGTGTGCGTTGCTTCGTGCAAGGCCGAGAAACGTCCGCTGCTTAGTCTGTGTCAGAGAGCTATGACTCATGGGACCCGTGCCCAACCCTGTGATACTGCGGGGATGTTTGAGGTCCGGTGAGGTTTTCTAATCAGCTGCGGCTACATAGCCCAGCTTGCATGACACATATGACACATATGTGAATGGAACCCGGCCGGTGCACTGCGTGTGGAATTACAAAAAATAATAATACGACATATCCAGAAGTGCCAAAAATCAAGGACTCCCGTCAGACAGGAATCAGGGTCCCACGACCCGACTGCCGACCCCAGCCTTCTGCATGCGGGCACACGCCCCTCGTGCCAAAGGACTGAGGCCTGCAAATACTATCATTACCCTAAAGAGTACAGACTATGGACCTAAAATGCTATGCTAGGGCTGAAACCCTCAAAAAGCATAATTACCCGCTCCAGCTCAGAGTCAGGCATGACAGCAATAGCAAAGCCATCACCTAGCAAAGCCTACTGAACAATGCCTAGATGAGAAGCAGCATGAGGTAGCTTCGCAGCCCCCCACCGAAGGATCACTATAGCTACCTCTCACCACAGCGGTCGGCACTGAACAGGCACAGGTCCTAGTCTCCTCTACCTACACTCTAATGAGCCGACTGCCCCTCTGCGGGCCGGATCTGCACGGCCTCCAGCTCAGAGCCCAGCTGCTCCAGGTCCTCCAAGTCCTGCAGCTCCTGCACTGAAAGCGGCCTCTCCTCATCCGTACCTGAATCACAAGGGAGGGCGGGTGGGAAAGTCCACACAATCACAGTAACACGGCAAGAGGCCCTCTCAGTCCGTTGCTGGCCTCTTAGGCCTCCGACTGATCAGAAAACCTCAGTTTTCAGATCTGCTCCGGATGACAGTCATACTGCCTGTCATCCTACACTGATCAGAAAACCATCAGTTTTCTAATCAGCTGCGGCTACATAGCCCAGCTTGCATGACACATATGACACATATGTGAATGGAACCCGGCCGGTGCAAGCACACAAAGATCACCACAAAGCAGTGCACGTGTAATGCATGATAACAACAAGCAATCAGACAAGAAAGGCCGCCTACTCTGCTGAGCATGGGGCATGCTTCTGGACACCGCCAGCCTGCGGTTGAGGTTGGTAGCCTTGTAGGTGGCCGCAGCCGCCGACGAGCTCCAGCCACCGTACTGATTGAACTCGAAATCAGTAACCTGGTCAGCCGCAGCCACCGCCGTAGCCCCACCAGACCGCAGGGACTGGGTCCCGTACAGCTGCCTCAGAGCATCGGGGTCCAAGCCAGAAGCCTCACCCAGCATCCTGAACAGGTACCTCCTCAGCTGAGGATAGTCCAGCCTCTTCCCCGTCAGGCAGTCAGCCGACGGGTCCCGCTGAAACCGCCTGCCATCAATCTGCTGAAACAGGGGCTCGTCGGGCTGCACTCCCCGTGCAATCTGAGTGTCAACCCACCTCTGACTGACCTCCACTGGGCACAAAGGCTGCCCCTCCGCCGCCCGGGCAACCTCCACCAGCTGACCATACCTGTACTTGTCCGTCTTCCGCTTCTCGAGGAAGGTGGTCATGTGGGTCTCACAGAACTTCATATCCCGCAGTCTCACCTTCTCCGCACAGTCATACCGCCAGAAGCCTGTCCACATGTCCAAACCCAGTGTAGCAAACATCTGCCGAGTGACACCTCCCAGCATCAACCAGCAACGAGCACCACTCTGCACAAATGCAAACTCCAGCGGCTCCTTCCTGTTGAGCCGCCTGTCCCCCAGCCTCCTGTGAGCTGCCTCCCGTACCGCGGCCACCAGCCGATGAGAGGTGGGGTTCCGGTCCGCCGGGACCAGAGCCAAATCATGAGCAGTGAAAACCATAGCCGAAGCGGTCTTCACCACAGAGAAGGTCCTGGCCGCATTGGCTATGTACTGCAAGTACATAGCCACCGTGACCGGGTCGGCAGGAACAGGCACCCTAGGCGGGTCACGGTCCTGACAGAAAGCCTGGTACCGTACGAACACCCGAGAGTAGCCCCGCATGGTGCTAGCCTCACGGGTGCCAGACACCGCCAACAGCATGTCTGCCCGCAGCTGCATCTCCAGCGGGTCCGTCACGGAGAACTGCAGCCCAGCCCACTGCTCCCCAGTGCCTATGATGCCTGCATGAAAGGCAGCCCCCATCTCATACCCCTACCCCAGTCACAAGCCATGCAACCCCCCAAGGTACAGCGGGGACCGGGGCCTGCAGGCTCCCTCTCATCGAAGGAGACCCGCAAGAGGAGGACCCGAAAATCCGGCAGGCCCACCCCCCCCTCATTGGCCCTTCCGAGGCCAGGGAGGAAGGTGTCCGCAGAGGGCTGGAGCTCCGTCCACTGCACCACACAGTCTGCCAAGTGAACCCCGTCGGGACACAGCAAGACCCACCACGGCTGGAAAGTCCAGACCGGGGCCACAATGGAGGCTGCAGCCCTCTCAGCCTGCAGAAACAGCAGGAGCCTCCCGATCATCCGAAAAGGCGGGTTGCACCAGTTGACGTGCTCCCGCCAGTCCGTCTGACCGAAAGTGTCAACCCCCGACGTACCTGGACAGTGCCAAGCACTGTTGAAGGAGGGGGCACCTGCACTGTCAAAAACAAGACAATTCTTGTCAGTTGCAAACCTGTCCCGGGTGTGCCTCCACCCCCCGGCAATCCATGGGTCAGCCCACTGAAAGATTGCCGGGTTGACCATCCAGTCATCATGGTCTCTGATCTTGGACAGGGCATCTGCCCGGGTCTCAAACTCCCTGGGCATCCAAAGGGAGGACAAAACCACCCCGTGGTCAGCACAGAAATCATGCACCGCTAAAGCCAGCTCCTGAAGCTCCTGATGCCTGCTGCCAGACTCAATGACAAAATGCACAGCCTGGTTGTCACAAATGACAAGCACCCTCTTCCCTCTCAGCCTGCCAGCCACATCAAATGCTCGGAGAGAGTCAAAAATGCCCCTGAGCTCCCTGAGAGTGGATGACTTCAGTCTGTCCGACATGGTCAGATAACTGTGGCCAAGCAACTCAGGTCCCCCAAAGGACTGCTCCAGCCAGGAACCCCATGCCACCTCAGAGGTGTCCGCATGGACTGTCTCCAGCTGAAGCCCCGCCCCCCTGGGCTCCCAAATGCCTCTCTGATGCCTACGAAAGCCGTCTGTCAGCCAAAACTCTAGCTCTGTCCGAAGAGCATCAGTGCCCGGGACATGAGAAGCCCACGAGCCCCAAGTCAGGGTGTCGGCTATGAGTACTGCAGCCGCCCTAGCATACAGTCTGGTGACACCCCCTAGTACAAACCACTGTGCATTAACTAAGCCTGCAAACTTAGCCACAAGCCTCAGAGGCAACCTATGAAATAGCCTCAACAAGTCTGACACACAAGCACGGATCTTGCCCAGAGCCTTTTCAGGCACGAACAAGACCCCCCCCTCCAGGTCTATGCCTATGCCAATATGCACAAGGGCCCGTGTGAAAAACAGCTGAGACTTGGACTCTGACACGAGCCAGCCTGCCTCCCGCACGTCCCGCATAATACGGGACAACACAGCCAAAGCCGAGGGGTCCGTGAGTGTAGGAGCCCTCACAGCAAAGGCAAAGTCGTCCACGTAGGGGTGCACACGGAACCCGAGACCCCGCCACTTACCTACGAGCTCCTTGTTGATCTTCGTAAACACCCAGCAAGCTGGGGCTAGACCAAACGGCAGCACACAGAACTCAAAGAATCTACCCTGCCACTCAACAGCAACATAGGTACGAGACATCTCGTGGAGGTCTACGTGGTAATACCCTGACTTATAGTCAAAGTAAAACAGCCCGTCATCCCTCCTAAGCAGGTCTACAAAAGGCTGCAGGTGTTCATACTTGAACTTCGGAAAGATTAGAAAGGCATTGAGCCACTTACCGTTGAAGATTAGCCGTAGCTTGTCCCGAGAGTCGTCCACCATTAAAGGCAGTACAACCCGCGGCTTGCTGGGCACCTCTCTCAAGGCGCCCATAAGGACACACTCCTGCACAGCGTCAGTAACAAAGGCGGCGTGCCTAACAGCAGACACGTGGTTAGTCAAGTGCACTCGGGGCGGAGCCCTGCCATCTTTAAACTTCAAGTTAAATCCTCTCTCAATCCAAGACATCACATACGAAGAGCGGACAAAGGTCCGCCAAAAGGGGGCTCGTTCCCTAAGTCTCCCCGCAACACGGGGCACCGGAACGCCCTGTTCACACAAGGGTATGGCCTCGACAAGCTCTTCCTCAGACAATTCAGAACCTGGAACACAAGGAAACAACAGCCCGCGGGCCAAAAGTTCATTACAAATTTAGGGTTCGTCCCCACAAATTACATTTAAGTTGGGCATTCCACCTCAACTGTTAAGCATTCCGCTTAAGCTGACAGTACTAGCCTTCGTGGCTCTACATTCGTTACAATTCAACGGTCCGAGCCTCTGCCACGGCCTCTGCCAGCCGGGCGCGGCTGCGAGCATTGGTTCTGGTGGTGCCCCCATTCGTTACAATTCCAGCATTGGAGCTGACTGCCACGCCCTGCCTGAACAGGTGGCGGTGGCGGAGGTGCTCCAGGAGCAGTCGGGCGAGAAGCAGAATAGGCACCCCTGCCTAGGCCCTTGGTTCGCCCCTTGGCAGCCGCAGCTTGCGCAGCGTGAATTTTCTCAGCTTTGACCTCTTTCTCAGCTTTACGCATTAGCTTTTCTTCCTCTTCATCCTCAGCATACGATTTCCGCTCTAACTTCTCACAGATCTTCCAGCCCACTTCAGGGCCTTTGTCCGAAACCAGCGCCAAGATCTTAGCGCGCGCTTTGGCGCGCGCAATACCCTTCTCCGCAGTTTCAGACAGGAATTCCAAAGCAAGAGCGACGGTTTCAGGTAGCTCCACACCTTCCAATTCCTTCTTGGCATCTTTAAGCGCCAACTGCGACGCTGAGTGTGCTACGAAGTGGTGCTGTGTCTCAAGGAACTGCTTGCGGAGACCCTTGTCTTTTCCATCATCGTTGCGCGTTAATTCTAGGCGATCGGACCCTGGAAGCTGAGTGAGGTCTACTGCTGCCTCCCACGGACGCTTACGGTCACCTGAAGCAACTTGCGACAGCCCTTTGAGCTCAGCAAGTCGGGCTGTCGCTCTCTCCATTTGTCGCATCAGCTTCACTTGCGGTTGCGTGAGGTCATCTCCCTCCTGGAAAGCAGCAAAAGCGGTCGCGTACGCTGGCTGCGCGTGTAAATCATCAATACGTCTCTGACACAAAATCGGATCGGTAAACCACTCCATACTGATATACGATATACACTGAAAATATACACTGAAAACTTACGGTGTTAAGAAAGTCCACACAATCACAGTAACACGGCAAGAGGCCCTCTCAGTCCGTTGCTGGCCTCTTAGGCCTCCGACTGATCAGAAAACCTCAGTTTTCAGATCTGCTCCGGATGACAGTCATACTGCCTGTCATCCTACACTGATCAGAAAACCATCAGTTTTTTCAAATTCTCGTGACACAAGTCGTCGCGAGGGTGTTGACTACATGTAGGTGTACAGCAGGGGGAGATCCAGGCGGACATTTTCTTGTGTATAATTGCTTCCAGTCCCCCGCCACCCAATTTATATTTTCTTCAGTCACCAGAGCACGGTTTTGGCTTAAGTTTTCTTGTGTATAATTATTCGAGTCCCCCGGACCCACCAGGACACGGTTTTCACTCGACTTTTCTTATCTTTTGCTCTGACGTACTCGCTCGCGTCCTCGTTGATACATCCACGGGCATTCTGAAGGCCAGCTGATGACCGAATTGTATAAAACATGACACGCGGTATAATTTTCATGGACTTAAGAAAAGATAAGAAAACTTAAGAAAAGTTAAGCAAACTTAAGCAAACTTAAGCGAAAACCTTGTTCTAGTGATAGCTCGATCTCAGGAATAGGCCAGCGTCTCTGTGTATCAGAAAGAGTGACGCTGTGATAGCCACATGGCTTCATACCTTTTCCTTGATCCTGTAATACCACTTGACCAACGTGTGTGCCTGATCCATCGACCTCCATAATAGATGGCAGTTTCTGATCTGGAAGTTGTAGTACTGGAGCATGGCAGATGGCACTTTTGAGATTATCAAATGCCTGCTGCTGCTCAGATTCCCAGACAAACTCTGCATTATCTTTAAGGAGACGATTGAGCGGCTCGGCAATCTTGGAGAACTTTGGTATGACTCTCCTAAACTGGCCGGCCATGCCCAAGAATGACCGAAGAGATGACTTGCCATCTTTAGCCATACGGCGTAGAGGCTGTTTTCCAACGGTTGGACCATACGACACTGGAGGCTCCTGGATAGCCATGACTGCACGGATTCTGTCTTCGATGATGGATAGGCCTGCCTCAGAGATATGGTGTCCGATAAAATCGATGGATCTGACGAACAACTCAACCTTAGAAGGCCTGATGTAGAACTGATGATCTCTGCAGCGCTGTAAGAACTGTCGAACATGATTCACGTGGCTGTCAAAATCTGGACTGTACACTATGGTGTCATCCATGAAAATGACCAAGAACTGATCGATGACGTCAAAGAATGCTCGATTTCCAACACGTAGAGCGGTCGCAGGAGCGTTAGTTAACCCGAAAGGCATTACTGTCCACTCATAGGAACCGTATCTGGTACGTATCGCTGTTTTGTGAATGTCATCTGGGTGTATAGGAATCTGATGGAAGAACTGGGAAAAAAGGTTATCGAGGAATAGATTGCTCCAAAATGGGGAATAGAATTTTCGATCTGTTTTTGGGGAATAGATTATATGTCACATGTAACCATGCTTAATTCAATCGAGCGCCAAAAAAATTTACAAGCAGTTTCACTAGCACACTCCCCAACACTTCACAGCCATGGAGGACCAGGAGGAGAAAAATGTAGCATGAAGCATAATTTTTTCCACCATTCGATTCTAAAGCGTTTGCATTCATTAGGTGAATACCTTTCGTTTGAACTATCGATTGGCCCCATCCGCAACCGCATCAGCTTAGCCTTCGCGACTGCAAGCTAAGTTGGTGCGGTGTGAGATGGTTTCAACCACTTGCGGCTTTGCATAATAGGGGTTTTCGTGAGAATCTTCTCACGAAACTTGGCAGTGATATTGTTCATATCAATATCAGTGCACCCTCAAGAGCATATGGCAAGCCGTTGAGTATATTAAAGACGGCCGCGTGCTGGCATGATGCCTTTTGGGTTTGAAACCCAAACCCAAGCATGCCAAACAGCGAAGGGCTTCCCGTGAGTTCCAGCGCACGTAACTTTGCAAAATATATTGATAAGATGCATATATTTCACTTTTCTGAAGTGCAAGGTTTGCGATAGCTTGTGCGCGAAGTTAACATATCATTTCTTTGACCCAGATTTATGAGTTTGTATATCACGCTAAAATCTGTGTCAAAGAAATAGTAATACCATTTTGTGCACAGACTTTCTTAGACCTTGTGCTTCGAATATATCAAAGATAAATATCTTGGCAATATTTCTACGCAGTTACGTGCGCTAGAACGCACGGGAAGCCCTTCGCTGTTTAGCATGTATTGGGTTTGGAAACATTCGAACCCAAGCCCAATAGATCTGCCAAAGAAATAAATTGATGGTTTTGCCAACAAGTTATCTCAAACCTTGTGCTTCTGAGAACTGAAAGATATGTGTCTTGTAAATATTTGTGCATAGTTTCGCGCGCTATAACGCACGGGAATTGCTTTTCAGTTTGGCATGTATTGGGTTTGGGTAAACTCGAACACAAACCCAATAAATCTCCAAAGAAATAAATTGATGGCTTCGTGCACAAGGCTTTTGAGGCCTTGGGCCTTTGGCAACTAAAAGATATATATCTTAGTAATACTTTTGCAAATTTACGGGCGCTGGAACTCACGGGAAGCCCTTTGCTGTTTGGCATGTTTGGGTTTGGATTTGCATGTACCGAAACCCATGATGTGTAGCACGCGTTTTGCGCATAGCTGACATCAGAGGTTGTGCGTTTGAGGGTGCACCAATATTGCTGTTAGCAATATTGGTGCCAAGTATCGTGCGCTAGAACGCACGAGAACCCCTCCGCTGTTTGAGTTTTGATGCGATGTGCATGAAAGTTATAAGGGCCTCTCAGCTTAGCTCGCAGTCGCGACTGCAAACTGAGCTGATGCGGCCACGGCTCAGTCAAGAGCTAAAAAAACTCCTACCTAAGAGTCTAAATGATATATCTTTGTGCATTACGAACGTTGGAAAATGTTTTCCCAGTCTAATTTACTCGCAAACAGTGTGGGCAATCATACGTGCAGTGAAATATTCACGGCCGTGAATTTAATATTCACGGCCGTGAATTTAATATTCACGGCCGTGAATTCCAGATTCGGGAGGGCGTAAACCGTACGTTTAGGGCTCTACAGTATGTGAGAACTGAAGTCGGCTTGGTTGCAAAGACCTGTCTGGTATTTTCTCTAAGTATTTTCAGACGTTCCCAAAGTGACCAAAAACCGAACGATCGGCGATCGAACGGGTTTTGGTCACTTTGGGAGTGAGATCGTGAGTTTAGGCTTGGTGACAACACGCGAAACAACACTGAGTATTTTCAGACGCGTTCCCAAAGTGACCAAAAACCGAACGATTGGCGATCGAACGGTTTTTGGTCACTTCGGGAGTAAGATCGCGAGTTTAGGCTTGGTGACAACACTGAGTATTTTCAGACGCGTTCCCAAAGTGACCAAAAACCGTTCGATCGCCGATCGAACGGTTTTTGGTCACTTTGGGAGTGAGATCGTGAGTTTCTAAGGCTTGGTGACAACACGCGAGACAACACTCAGTGTTTAAGTATTACCAGTGTTTAAGTATTACCGTCTGAAAATACTTGAAGAAAATACTCACTGTTTGATTTGTTAAATATGCAATTTTAACTAAAGGCGGAAGGCTTTCTCTCCGGGAGTGTGCCCCTGTCCAGCGAAATAAAGATCTCTAAGATTGTATACTAATCTGAGTAATCTTTTGCTTCAAAATATTATCACATATTCCTACTTAGTATGATGTGGGTACCCGTTTCGCAAAGAAGATGAAACCCCATGTAGCGCAACTATTGCGGGTTTCAAATTCCTTAAATTCCACCCGCTTCCGCCAAATGAACGCGTCATCCCACAACGAGATGTGTGGTTGACCGTTCAGTTTGTGCAATTTGTTTAGGGAAAACAACGCATACGAAATACTATTTTTGCTAACGCTTCCCTCATCCGTTGCCCAGGCTCTCTTGCAAACGAGCGCGCGAATGAGGGAAGAAACGCCTAGCGGAAACGTGGACGCGGTTGACATCCGCGTTTCCGCTAGAGGTGAAATTGCACTGCCAAACGGTCAGTATGTGTTTATTATGCTTATATGATATGCGTGATATGTTCATGCTGTGCAGGATGCGTCCCTGTTGGGCGTGAGTCGAGTTGGCTGGCTCGAATCACGCCCATTACCCCCCTCTCAAGACCCGTCCAGCATCCTAGATTCCGAACGGATCTTGCTTCCAACCCTTTCTAATTTAAGCAGAATTGCCTGCACACTCGGTATCGTGGTCAGGAACTCGCGTAGCATTACGTATCTCGTTCGATGAAAGCCACGTACGGTACCTGGTTCAACGAAAGCCACGTATCTGGTTCAACGAAAGCCCTGTATCTAGTTCAATGAAAGCCCCGTATCTGGTTCAATGAAAGCCCCGTAATCTTGCTTGCGCAAAAAAAGTTGTTCCTAACACTTATTATATATGTAGTCAACTGTACAAGGGAACCGTGGAAAGCAAGGGCAACGCACCTTTCATTTTTGATGGAGAATCTTTTACCCTGTCCTTTTTCTTGAATAGAGGACAATAAAATGCATACCATCAGTGTGTTCAACAGTACATCGATACCCGCCATTATCGCAAGAAAGGCACACCCTAGTGTACTTTTTCGGAGGCTTCCTCATGTTTGCAAAACGAAAGTGAACAGATGGGTGGGGGGAAAATTTTAACGATTTATTAAAAATTTAAACGCAAAACTTTAGACGCATATGCATGTGTCACACACCTATTCCCCAAAAACAGATTGAAATTTCTATTCCCCATTTTGGAGTAATCTATTCCCGAATCATTATGCTACCGAAGAACTGAGTGAAGTCAAATCTGCTAAACCATCGTGCACCTTTAAGCTGTTCAAGAAGAGTATCGTGAGGTGGCAGTGGATACGTGTCCTTTATAGTGATGTTATTAAGGGCTCGATAATCACAGCACATCCTCCACTTCCCCCCTGGCTTAGGAGCGAAAATGATTGGACATCCATATGGTGATGATGACGGACGAAGGATACCCAGTTCGACATATTTGATGATCTGTCGTTTGAGCCCCTCCATCATAGGGTACTGGAATGGTACGAACTGGCTGTGATGATGGCGCGTGCCCAGGTTCAATGTTGATGCGATGATATCCACCTTCGAGCGTGCCACCTAGTCCGAGCCGCGGACCCAAAAATAATTTTCAAAAATGCGATTTTGTTACTGACTGTGCTCGCAGGATGCACTAACGACAACACAGAGAACACACTAACGGCACCATGGCGGACGACACAACGGACACATGCAGATTTGGCCCACCCGCTCCCGCCCCGCTGTTTTGATGGCCGTTTCCAGCACCAAGTTAACGGTTTTTTGAACTCGCAGGGTGAAAACGGCACCCAGAGCGGCGACGAAACCCTCAACAACGCACAGCAGCACACCCAAAAACCCCTCCCTGAGAATCCCGATAAAATGCTCAACGCGCAGCTCCTGAAAGTCATCCGCCCGAAAACCAAATCAAGGACGAGCGAAAGTCGCAAACGAGCAGCGGAGGAATCCAAACCTCCAACCAAACGCACGCGACTACCAGAAATCGTAAGTATGCCGGTGCTGGACGCGCAGGACTCACCCATGGGTGAGACCACCGAGCCCTCACAAGAAGAGTTCTCTACTCCCACCGAGCTGAACACACCTGGGGAAGCCACGGCAACTCCGACATCTCTGGGAGAGGTTGATCTCTCAGGGCCCCCGAGTCCTTACGAGGAACCTGAACCGCGAAAGCAGTTCAGGTGGGGCAAGGCTGAAGTGAAAACATTCAAGCCTGACAAACAACAAAACACACAAAAGAAAAAATCGGGTGCCACGAGCCCCACCGGCCTACGGGCTGAGGACCCCACGGGGACGAACAAGGGACGAGTCCCAACGAGAATAGTGGCCAACGCGCTACTGCAGCCATATGCTTACACTAAGCATGCTGCGTCCCCCAAGGGGGACAAAATCCCGTCGGTTGCCAAGGCAATCGACGAGGTGTCCAAGCTGCCAACAAAGGTAGCCTTGGGCACCAACCGGGAGGAGGAGATAGAGAACATCGTCACCTCCTGGTGGGAGGACACACGGGACCTCCCACTCCCCGAGAACAGGCCGGAGGAGTTCTGTAAGCTGGGGCTCCCGGAAAAGGCCACAGACACCGAGGGGAACGCGGGGTACCAAATCCTCCGACACGTCCGACCGATCACGGGCTGTGACCTTGCCCCGGAGCAAACCAACAAGCATGGGCTCCCCCTGCAGGGATCCCCACAAATAAAAATCACGGACCTCCGAGAAACCCAAAGGTATACTCTCCTCTACCTGAGGTATCTGGCCGACGTCATCCGACGCGCGCTGGGTCTGGGTGAAGACGACAAAATATTTAACATAGAGCACACGCAGCTCTGGACAGACCGCGAAGGCAAGGTTGTGCAAATCGACCTTGCCTTCAGGAAGAGGCCTATGGCGTTATTCGTACTCTTCAACACGAACTTTCTGGTTCCTATGACCGTGGTCGACGACCCGTGGGTAGACATCGCGCCGCCACGGGTCATCCCGAGGGTGTATGTATGGTCTCCCTACAGACAGCCTACGGGGACGCTTCGATCAAGAACTGTCCAGGTGTCATCCCCCCAACTGAGGGGGGTGACGGTGGATCAAGCAGCCGTCATCCTGGGCAACCTCGTCACCCAGCGAGGCTGGGACGGCAGTGCAGCCATCGCCCGCATCCGAAAAGGAGCAAGGGACGAGACACCGGCGGACAATAACATCCGAGAGGTACTATTTCTGGTCTCGCACGACCAGTACCTGGCCGAGCTGCTCATCAAGGACAAGCTCCTTGACTTCGGCTTCCCCACTCGGAAGGGGCTGCTGCCATCGGCGGCTGACAAACAGGCACTCAGTTTGCGAGAAATAGCTGTCATAGACTACAGCCAGCAGCTGTTTGTGGGACACCGCAAGCGGATAGTCAGTGCCATCACGCAGAAGCTGTCCGAGGTAGCAACCCAACACAAGCAACCGCCGTATGGCGAAGACGCCTACCTCGTCTTCGAGAAGCATCTCGGAACGCCGAGGTGGGCACCATCGGACAGCACGGTGGAGTCACTGCTTCAGTGGAAGAGGAACAGTAACGACACCGTGAACTTCTACGCAATCCTCACCGAATCGGCGTACGACCTGCTGGTGGCGGCTGGTAGTTCCATCACGGTGGACGTCCACCTCCAAGACGACAAGGACACCGGTGACAAGGTCTTCATCCCGGTGAAGGTGGAAGTGGGGCGCTGGAGCCTTATGGGTACAAAATCCAGAAACAAACAGGCAGCGACCCCCCACCACCAGCGCCAGGAAGGTACGACCGACGAGAAGAAGCTAAGGGCGACGAGCGAGGCGGCCATACACAACGTGCAGAGGACGACGGAGGAGTGCCTGCGGCAGGTGCAACAAGCAACCGCCCAAGCCCCCCCGACGTCATCCACGACCCCTGAAACGAAGAGCCTCTTGTCCCACATCGGACACGAACTGGAACTACTTAACCAGAAGGCAGCGGCAGCGGCTGCCAGCACCGAGGCCATCGAGGCCGTGGCAGCCAAGAGGCACAACGACATCACCTCCGGGATCAGGAACTTCCACACCACCTACGAGAGCACCGGCCAGGCCATGGTGGACACACTGGTGAGTCTCACAAACCGCCTCACCAAGGCCCCCGAAGAGGACAAGCAGGAAGCCAGCTCGGAAGGGGGTCTGAAGAGGTGGACAGCAAAGGGCGCTGACACATCCTCCAAGGAGGAAGGCAGCACTCAGCCCTCACTGCGCGAGAAGCTCCAGTATGTGACCACGGACACACCCGAGGTCCGAAAGGCCAAGTACGACAAGTTTATGGCGGACCGTGCAGCAGAAAGTGGGGACACTCCCTACGGTGGAATCCCCTACAGGGGGGGACCTGCGCCCGGAGAGGGACGACCAGGCAGGAGCACGGGCCTGGGTGTGAAGAAAAAGGCCATCGCCAAGATACCGAGAAAGCAGAACAAGCCAGCAGAGCCCCCAGCCAAGAGGGCCAGAGGGCAAGGGCCCCCAGCGGACATACCCACTGGGGTCCCAGCCTCTGGACAGCTAACCACGAGGAGGACCACCCGTCAATCTGCAAAGGTAACGCTGACCACACCTTTACCTGCACCCCTGACACACGATCGGGGGGAGGCATACTCACTGTGCAAAGGGGGGCCTACTGAAACAGACATCTATGAGCAGCGGAGACACCCCGTAAGTGCAAACAAGAGACCGGACCCCCAACATAAGGTACCCACAATGAAACCCACACCTCTGTCTGAACTGGCGATCACTGCATCAAGGGGCACCCGAATACCAAGCAGGAACGGGGGGTGCCATCGAGCAGGGGGAAGACACACCACCGAGACCCTGGAGGAAGTGGAGACCATGCCAGCAAGCCATGCTGTCACAAGAAATACAGAAAACATAGACAGTAACAATCCTAGACTAGACAGCCTAGAAACTGTATTATTATTATTGAGCCACCCTATTCATACCATGCCCTGCCATGCCACTGAACTTCACAAAGGGCCTAGGACACGAGCCCACGATGCACAGCATAGCCACCCAGCATGGGGACTGGGCTCGGATCGGAACTCAATACACCCCTGTAGGGCACACCCTGCCCACCTCACAGTACATAATAAGGTGGGAGCACCAGAAGCCAAACTCCCACACCCCCGCTGCGACAACTGTAACAAGTTAACAAAGGAAAGCAACCGACATATAAGGCACACCAGGCACCCAGGCATGTCTAATATACTTAACTGCAGCTACTACGCTGACCCCCATGCCCATAAATGTGCTACTATGCCTACCTCCGAGCACTGGCGAAATGGCCATACCATATTCAGCGAGAATGGCCACACCATATGCAGTTATAACGTCCCCAACGATAACCACGAAGATAAAAACACTAACATGAGCTTAAACCACTTTTCACACCACATAACTGTCAACCCCAGCAATAATGATATGAACCCTACAGTAACCCTAAGGGGAACAGCCACAAATGGCCACACAGCACCCGATGGGTGGGAAGGGTTGACGAAAAACTTTGTAGGATGGCTCAACAGAGCAAGGGAAAGCGATGTGCGAAACGTCAGGACCGACCGCCAACCTTCGACCACAAGCGAATTCCTAAAACTGCTCTACGTAAAAATGATAAATTTCGCAGAACATTCCGAAACCCCCCGAAATTTTGGCACACCAACGGGACGACATATACCAGAGGGGGCCCACCAAGAAAGAGATGTCAAGGGCGTTACAACAGGGGCTTTAGGGCAGTGTAACGCTGTAACGGTTAACTCGACGGCAACACAAGCACAGTGGACGCAGCGAAAACGGGTGAGGGGGGGTAGAAACAAGCACCCCGACCAGAAACTATGCCAAACAAGCAGAGGCAAGCTACATGAGCCCCCACCCTGCAAACCAAAGGGCCCCCACCACAATATAAGCACCAACCCTACTGAAACCCTACCAAATAATGGTACAACCGACCCCACACAGGCCAGCAGAATGATAGGAACGCCGAAAAACTTTGGGAATATGCTAAGAAGAGTGGGAGGCAGCCACACACAAAAAATGAGAGCAAACTGCCGACATTCGACCACAAGCGAATTCCCGAAATTGCTCTACGTAAAAACAACCTTTTTTGGAAAACACGCCCAAACGCCCAAAAATTTTTACACAACCACGAAAATACACACAAAAAACGGAGCCCACCCTGGAAAAAGTGCTAGGGGTGTTACAGAAAGGGATTTAGGGCAATGTAACGCTGTAACCGTAAACTCACGAATGCGAGCAGCACCACACAACCGGAGAGCAACACGAAATGGAGCAGAACCGCGCTACCCAAGGGGGGCACGACACGAGGCTACCAGGCCACTATGGAACGCTGCATTTGCCATAACCCCGATACTCGCTATACTGATAATTACACTAACAACAAGAAGGAAAACTGGTCGCATGTGGGGAACACACAACACGAACAGCAACAACATAACGCGTAGCCGCAGAATACGAAGAAAACGGACCACAGCGAGGAATGCAGCGGCACGGTGGACACGACCACCCCACGGCTACAAATTACTCAGGATAATTTACCGTAACGGTAAACCCTTCCTAGTTAGGACAAGGAGACCGGAACACGCAGTAACTGCGATAAAAGAAGGCACCCCAACAAGAGGCAGACCACTAATGCGGGAGATTGAGCAAAGGATGAGGCGGCACACCCGGTGCTGGAAAACAAACATGACGGGTGGGGGGAGTCAGAACCACACGGAAATATACCCGTACAACACCACTACGAAGGGACTATTCGAAAAGAAAGGCCGACTGAACATGTTCCAAATGCAACATGCCCACTCACTGTATGAAGACGACCCATTGCCCCCCCTGGTAATAGCCACGATGAGAGAAACACTGAAACCGGGTAACAACAGAGAACCGCACACGACGAAGGCACTGCAGCTACTCGGGAATTCCCGGGGCTTCTGCATACCGGTTTGCGATGGCAAACACTGGAGGGCAGTGCTAGCCGGACCAGACAAAGGAAATGACAAACTGAAGTTCTGGATATATGACTCCTCGAATGGGAGAACCAATGCAACTTCACGCAACACCAAAAGGCTAACAACGGAAATAACCAACTGGACTGAACACCTGGCCAAGACACTCAACAAACAGGTAACAGTGGAACTGATGAATGTAGGCAACCAAAGCGCGCAGGACCAATACAGCTGTGGAGTATGGGTACTGATGGCCACCGAGGCTTGGATGCACTACCAGAAAACATGCCCGGGGGGACACTGGCCCACCCACTTCAATGAGGCAGTCAGCAAATGGGGGGCCACCGACAGAACGGCGATAACCGCCTATAGGAAGTCCATACAGCTGCCAGTAAAAGAAATGATGGCCACCGCCGAGGGGCGAAGCCGGACACAGGTGGAAAGTCAGCGAGCGCCAGAAACCCGGAGGCCTGCGGAAGGCCTGAACACAAACCCAGAGGCCGGAAGACCACCACAAACCCAGGAGAGGGGAAGCAAAACTACTACGAGGCAACCAGGCCTATGGGAATGGCTCCATAGATTAGCCCCCACAACACCCTCGGATATTGACGGACAGACACCCGAGGAGCAGCAAGCACCGGGAACCCAACTAAACGAAGAATGGGAGCGAACACGGGACGAACCAACAGCACATTGGGAAAGATTCACGGACACACAACTGGATACACCAGAGTCATGCCAGGACTCCTGTGAATACCAAACCCCTCTCACAGAACCAATAAAGACCGACATAGGAAAGGACCGTCTACACATGCTCACATGGAATGTGGCGGGACAAAGTGATGCCTGCCTTGACCTTGCCGAGGTCATTAACACAAGAAGCCAAAACCAACAGGGTCTACAAGTAATTGTACTCACGGAAGTAAAACACGCACATGACAGTGTAATGAGAAGATTCAGAGACATGCAATACACTGCAATAGGCACCAAAACTGAGGTGCAGAAAGCAGAAGGCACGACTGAACAGGCAATGAAAGGAGGAGTGGCAATACTCCTCGGCAACCCCTACAGCCACGCACACAACCACCATGTAGTCCCTGCGAGACACCTCGAGGGATACCTCCTACATGTGGTGCTGCACCTACCGGGGAAGGTGATGTACCATGTGCTAGGCATTTACAACCCACCAGGGGCAGAGGAGTGCAGAACCAGGGACAAAATACTCAAGTACACAACCAACCTGCTCAGGAAAACTGCGGGAAAGGCGAACGAACATGTGGTCATAGGAGGAGACCTCAATGCGAGCAACACCAGCACAGGTAGAGGAGTGACAAAAACTGACAAGCAATGGGCGAAACTTGCGGAGGAGCTAGACCTCCACAATGTAGGCCCGCCAGTCGATACCACACTTAACTGGGCGAAACACAGGAACATTGACAGATGGCTTGCACCAAGGAACAAGCAGGCGCAATACGAGATGGGGGACACCACACACCTCACCCGGCACCACACGAGTGACCACGAGATGGTAAGCCTAGCAACCCTCCAGCTGGACAGCATAGGCACCCACGAACCATATGTGGACCGCGACCCCCAACCAGGGCATGTAAAGCTGAACACGCCCCTGAACAAAACACACAGGGAAACACTCCAAGGCGTCCTCCTCAGGACACACGATTATGCCAGAACCGCTGAGCTGAAACGCATAACAGAGATGGCCACACAGTGCAGGGAAGAGGACAACAGGCAAGTGGCACACGCCACCATAGACAGAGCAGGGGAAACAGTACTAAACATACTCACCGAGGCGAATAAATATGCGCTACAGGACGACGAACTGCCAACTACTATAGTTGGAGGCACCTCCAACCGAGTGGGAAAAGACCTGCTGATGAGCAAAAAGGACAGAAAGGAAAGGGACGCCGCGATACTCAAGATGCGGGAGCACAAGCAAACCAAACGACACCTACGAAACCCGCACACAGAACACTCAACCCTCAGAAGCCTGAAAGAGGGAGAGATGAAAGGCCCAACGGACAGGGACAATGCAGATGCAAAAGAGTGGGTGTCGTGGCTTACTGAGGAGGCCAAAAAAGAAAGGTCGGCAGCGCACAAGGTAGTAAAGCAGCACTGGAAACAAGCCAAGCAAAGACACAACAACAAAACAGTAAAGGAATACTGGAACAACCAAAAAAGATACCACAAAAGGATATATACCAAGGCACAAGAAACAGGCCATGCCCCCACAGCGAACATACAGGCTCTACAGGACAGAGAGGGCAACCTGGCTGTAGGCCACGGGAACATCGCTAACGCACTAGCAGACCACATGGCCCACTCGGCACCATACAGGATGGAGCACCGAAGTCCACCCGACTCGAAACCTCCACCATGGGAAGACCCAGCTCACAAGGAGCACCTCATAAAGATGCCAAGACCAGACCCCAGTGGGCTGGACCTCACGATAAGTAGACAGGGCTACACCAAAGCGGTGCACACCCTAAACAACAACAAGGCACCAGGCCCCACCAGGACCCCGAACGAAATTCTTAAGTACATGCCAGAGGACTTCCACGATGCACTACACGCACTCATGCTGGAAATGTGGAACAGCAAGCATGTCCCTCTCACCTGGAAAAAAGGGACATTCTGCTTCCACCACAAGAAAGGGGATGTCACTTTACAGCAAAATTACCGACCCATAGCCCTGCTTGAAGGGGTATTCAAACTATACACCTCGCAGATAGCAAACATGCTCTCCACGTTCTGCGAAACGCAGGGAATACTAGCCCAGGCGCAGGAAGGCTCAAGGGAAAAAAGGAACACACTTCGACAACTCACCAGAGTAACCAATGCGATTGAGGATGCGAATGTCTCAGGAAGAGAACTGCATGGCCTGTATGTAGACTTCGAAAACGCGTACGGCTCAGTGGACCACAACAAACTACTCCATACGATGCAGTACCTTGGAATACCCGACGAACTCACACAGGTGGTGCGGGATGTCCTGGGTACACATAGCCACGACACAATGTCCATGAACACCCGAGTAGGAGGGGAAACCTCACACAAAACTGTACAGGTGCAAAGAGGACTCCTCCAGGGAGACAGCATGAGCCCCCTCCTTTTCATAATATACCAGGAACCGTTGCTAAGATGGCTAGAGGTGGGAGAGCACGGGTACCAACACAAGTATGCAGCAGAACAAGAAAGGCTGGGCCCCCTCAGGACGACTGCAGGGGCGTTCGTCGACGACCTACTCATACTGTGCCCTACGATTCACCACATGAGAGCTCAGCTACACAAACTGCAAGCATTCTCACAGTGGAGCGAACTCCGAATTAACCTCACCAAGTCAGCCATAACCGGCATAAAAAATGGGGTCTCCATACCTGAACAACTCCATAAAGACCTCAAAATGCTGGGACTGGACGGCAAGCTAAGCCACTTCAAGGTACTCAAGCCAGACGACACGTACAAATACCTGGGAGTACTACTTGCATTCACAGGCAGGTGGGACAAGGAAAAAGAGGCCGCTAAGGAAGAGATGAACCACAGAATACAAGCTCTACTGCGCTCCCCTCTGACACCTGACCAAAAGGAATACTCCCTTCACTCCGCAATACTGGGGAAATTCAGATATGGATTACACCTAGGGCTGTACACAGCGGGCGAAATAGACGAATTCAACAAAATAATAGGGGGGGCCACAAAAAATATACAAGGCCTGCCCCGCAACGGAACGCCAAACATTTTCACCACACAGGAAAAGGAAAAGTACGGCTTGGGAATGGTGCCACTCCAGGCAGTCTACGCCCAGTCGATTTGGAGCGGACTACTGGAGGCCATGCACAGCGAAGAAGACAAGGGGACGGTACGAGGCCCGGCTTGGAGGCAAATAAACCTAAAGTCGAGACTCAGAATGTCCCATGTCAGCAGGTCCACTAGAGGACTGGTAGAATACCACAGCACCACACGCAGGAACTGTACAGACCTCGACAAACTCTGGGGGGGGCACCAGACAAAACACAACACACTGAGAAAACTCAATGCCCTACTCAGATACAACATTACGCCCCAGGGGACGGAAGGAATGCTCAGACAACTCCAAACCCCAATGCCAAAGATAATGGAACAGCTAAAAGGGGCGACCAGAAGGAAGTCCGATAAAGAAATGGAGGGAACAACAAGAAAAACGAAAGCAGGCAAAATAATTGATGGGGACATACCGATGCCACCAGACTGGCAGGCGAAGTGCACAGACCAAACTGCCAGGCTCACAATACCCAAGGACACGCCAACGGCGATAAACTTCACAACGTGCCTCAAACTCTTTGCACATTTCCCGGACCTAGCACTCCTCACTACCCGAGATGGCCAACATGCGATTAGCCAGGTGAACGTCAGGGAACAATGCACAGATGCAACCCTCAACACAGACCGCAGTGCCATAGCAAAAGGCCTAGCACACTTATACCCATACCTATGCGAAGCCCAACCGAGGGACATAGCGAAGCCGGGGGACTTTTACGACAATCTCACAAACAGACAGCTGAAGCAACAATACAGGAGCATGCCCAGGGAAGGGCCGCTGGACTCCCACGCAGTGCGAACTAACCTCCCACTCCTCAACTCGGAACAGCTGAGGGCAAAAATGACCGAATGGGAAGCAAGGCAGGTCCCCAGGGAAGAGATTCACAGGCAACTCTCCCTGCACCCGCTCACAAGGATTAACGAAACGGAGAATACCGGCCCGGTACCGGGGGAGGAAGAGGAAGAACCCCAGCCCCTCCACACACGCTCACAAACCAAATGGATAGATGAAATAGACCCCATGGCCGAAAAACTTGAGACAGGCTTCGAGAAAGGCCGAACGATTGACAAGCCGAAAGAGATTGTGGCAATGAGGACCCTACTCGTTGACCCAACAGACCCACACTCCCTAGTGACGCAGTACAGAACCCAGTGGAGACACTCAGAGGGGGATGACTCCTACTCGTGGAGTACAAGGGAAACCATAACCGACTACCTGAAACTAGCCAAACGGAGGGGCCAAAGCGCGACCACCTTCCTAACCCTGAATAGAAGACTGCGAGCAAGGGGCTCCCAGGTGACCCACCCCACAGGCCTCAGAGAAATACTGGCCGGAAGGCCGCACCTGGGGCAGGCCTGGCCCACACTACATGCAGAGAACCTAACACTGGACCCGACAGAAACCAACCCAGAACAAGACATTGTGGACAACAGAGGGCACCACTGCCAGATACGACTGGAGGGGGAACTCGCCCACAGCTACCACAGGAATGGGAAATACATAGGCACCCTCACGAAAGAAAAGCTTCTCAGACTACACGAAAGGTACACCCAGGCAGTGGGTACCACGCACCACCAAACCCCACACCAGCGTACACTACGCACTGAATTGTGGGAGGACCACAAAATACAGGTCTCCACGTTCGAGGAGGAAATAGGGCACCTCCTCATTAGGTACTCAAGCAAAGAAGAAAAGGAGGAACGAAAAAAGAACCTGCAAAACCATTGGACATTCCCTGCCCAGATGCAAAGAGCACTACAACAGGCATTCGGAATTACCACCGAACTGTTCGCCTCCCCCCTCAATGTCCACCATAACACCACAACGTATTACGCCAAGTATGACAGAGACAAGGTGTTCGGGGCCAGAGGCTCGGCCTGGGCAGCAAATTGGATGAAACTGGGAGCCTACCAGTTCAACCCAGAATACACGCCACAGGACCTCAAAAAGGCACTGGACTTTGCCATAGCGGCCACCACCACACAAGAACCGGTGTTCGGGGTCGGGGTGTACCCGACATATGAGAAAACCCCGTACAGGAAGCTCTACAATGCACATGCAGGGCACCTAATACACGAACTATTAGAAATACCACAGGGCAAGTTCACATTTCTACCCCCTGACCACTGGATGGGTGCCACCCACCAACAAGCGAAACAATGCAACTGGAACCTCCGGGTGCTGATAGTGGCCAACAAAGAAGGATGGCAAGCACACTGCGGGGACCCAGACACTGCCGCAGACTGTATAAGGAGGGCACTCACAACCTGCCCGCAAAGTAAGGTCCGCACCACCTCAGCTGTCAAACAGCCGATGAGGGAGGCAAACCTACACGATGCGAATGAACCAAACCAAGAAGTACGCACCCCCAGTGTAGACTGTGTGGTGGACACAAGACCATGGCAGCGATACGAACTCCCGGAAATTAAGACAAAGGACATGACGAATGCAATGGGAAGAATGTGCAGCACAGGGCCACATTTGAGGAACGACCTCTGCCCCCAGTGCTGCAACGTACAAGCGGAAGTGGAAACTTGGTGGGAGGACAGCCACCTCCACGTGGAAGAAGGACCAGCCAAATGGGAACTCCTCCCCGGAAGCAGAGGAGGCAAATGGAACATACACCCCCCCACCGTACAACAGGTGGTGGAAGCCAACACTTTACACACCAGGCTTACAAGACAGAATGATGCCCAAACGATATGGGACAAAGTAGCGAGGTCAAAAGTTGTCAGATACCCCACTGACTTCTGGCCCGAACACGAACCGGGAGCCCAAGGAAGGAGATGGGAATTGACAAGAGACCAAACAGAGGACCCCAGGAACCAAGCCCCGAGGAACACACCAACCCAATTGACATACCCCTCCCCTCTAAGGGCACACAAGGCAACCTCGTACCTTTACACGGACGGGAGCAAAAGAGAAATAGAAACAGAAGAAGGAGGCAAAGAATGGGCCTCAGGAGCTGCGGTATGGGACCCCAGGACCGGGGAAGGGGAGGCCCACATGATTCGATGGGAAGGCGAAGACCAAGAGGTGAACAGAGCGGAACTTCTCGCCATACAAAAAGCGGTGACGCTCCCGCCACCACCAAGCGGCAACGGACTCACCATTTGCACGGACAGTGCCAACTCCATTAGACAACTGGAGAGCATGAGAACGAAACCCCACAACATGGAACACCACCAGCAAAGAGACCTCCTGTATGCCATACTGGTCAACATTGAGGCATTAGTAGCAGCAGGACACACTGTCTCACTGCTAAAAGTCAAGGCACACACGGGAATTGTGGGGAACGAAAAAGCCGACGAGGCAGCCAAACAAGCCTGTACTACGGGAACCCTCACGGAAGCGTGGGATAATAACGAGACAATAAAAGTCAAACCCATGATACCAGACGAGGACTCGAACAGCAGAGAGCTAAAAGGAAAACTCGCGGTACAAAAGTACGTGACCACACTACTCCGTGAATGGCAGGCCCAAGAGAACAGTAGACTTTCAGCAAAAATGACCGACCTCCAGGGGGAACCCTCAACCTGGACCCACCAACTGAAAACTGAGCGCAACTTCAGATGGGAGGCACACCTAGACCAAGCACAACAAACTGAAGAGGAACAAACGACAATACGGGACCCGGTACCCAACCAGCAGCAGCAAGCCAACCAGACCCGAGACGAAGAAGACAGGCAGATAAAGGCCATGATGGAACAAACGGAGGAAGAGGAGATGCTCCTTATGCGGGAGGTGCAGGAGCACCAAGAATACCAAGAAACAGAGGGCAAAGGGAACCCCACCCGAGGAGACGAACCCGAACCCGCAGGGACACCACCCCCACCCTCCGAAGGGGAGGAAATATTTGAGGAACTCAACGAGCTCGCGGAGAGACTAGAAGTGACCCAAGAGGTACAAAATGACGATGAAATTTTTGACATGCTAAATGAACTCATTGAGCAGCGGGAAAAGACACAAGGGGAGCCGACAAGAGAAAGACAAGCTCACCATGACCGTGTCACAGAGGAGTCCAGAGTCCATGCAGTAGTGGAGGACCCGATGCCCAGAACAAGATGGAAACAGCGAAAACACGATATGGCACACAGCAGAACGGAAAAAAGGAACGCCCCCTCGGTTCAAGAGGGCAGGACCACAGACAGCTGGCTAAACGAAACAATGAAGCACCTCAAAGGAGACACGCCACTACACAAAGTAGCGAACGGCTTCTGGAAAAGAGCCACATTTGCGGTGCGAAAAACAATACTCAAATGCAGACTGAGAATACTGCCAGCACAAGACTATGAGACGGCGAAAAACTCAGCCGGAGGAGCGGGAAGTGCACCCTGGAAGGATGCGGACACAAAGGGGTGGACTACGCAAAGGGCTTCCTCATGAGGGTAGGGCACGCCCTAGGTGGATGCAACAACCCACAAATGCGAGGGATGTTCACGGACAGGGCAGATGCCCACGCAGATGAGCTAAAACACATACTTGACCACCATAGGAAAGGGGGATGCAAAGTACTCGCCTACACTGGAAAAAAGAGGGACCCAGGGATTAAGCCAAGGGTACTCCCAAATTACATACTCACCAGGGGGCAATGCAGACACGACGGGAAGGACAACCCAGGCAGAAGCGATGGGCCCGACACAATACCGAGTTTTGTAGACATAGTCATGATAGAGGGTCTAGAAGACCTGGAGGACGGATGGGAATGCACACAACAGGAAGCACCAGCAAGGGTAAGGAACCTACACCTCATTGAAGTGGCCCACACCGATGACGAAAAATGGGGACCCAAACTCCTGGAAAAATACAAGAAATACGGGCCGCTACTACAGTTGCTACGCAGGCACGGATTCCGTGCCAAACTTCATGTGTTTGCAGTGGGCAGAACAGGCACGGTGTACAAACACAACCAAGACATACTCGAGCAACTTGGACTCAACAGAAAAGAGGCCACACAGGCACTACAGAGAATACACGACCTGACAGTAAACTATGCACACAGCACCTACCAGCTATACAGAAAACTCAGACAAGAAAAACAAGAGGAGGAGAAAGACAAGAACCACCCATTATAAATTGTCCCAACATGGCCGCCACTCGTGGCGGTCCGGCCCAGAGTAGGGCCGGGGAAATCAATTTACTCATACGCCCGACGGGCGTGGTTTTTTCTTTTTTTTTTTCTTTTATCCACCTTCAAACCGTTCTGGCCTGTGGCCAGCTGGAAAATCCTCGTGGAAAATATCTGAAAAGTCTTCTCTGACTAGATCACGTGCTGCTGTGACCTTTGGGTCTTCCATAGTGGTGTCTGAGTCTGCTGCTGCCATGACCAGTTCACCATCGACCTCTGAGAGAAAAAAGAGATAAGCTACGGCTTCTTCAGCCGACCCACTGGATCGTATTCGTCGTAGGTGCTTTCTCATAGTGGTGGCACTGACCAATTCCATTTCAGGAAGGTCATCTGAATCTGGAGTATGTTCAACTCTGGATAGAACTGTACGAACACTGGAACCTGATGAGAGTTTCCTGGTGATCGTCATATTCTTGGACTGGAACTCTATGTGTGGATTTCTTCTTTCCAACCAATCCTGTCCCAGGATGACTGTGAAGGGTTTCATGTCAATGATGTAGAAATCTTCTGTATCCTTATACTTACCCAGCGTGAATGTACGTAGCATTGGGAAGATAGGATGTACAGGGTAATTGGCTTCCTCCAGCCAATCCCACCGAGAATGATGATGAGTCTGTTGGTGCAATACCAAGCTGAGAAGCGAACTGTCTGTCGATGAATGACGATGTAGCTCCTGGATCTACCAAAATGTGAGTACTCTGTCCATATACTTTTCCCTTGTACAACAACAGCTTCTTCTGTGATTTCAGCTGTGCTGTCTGAGACCGCATCTGTGCGATGTGTTCTGAGGGAGTATCCATCTGCTGGAATTGTAATGTCAGACTGGAAAGGACTTCTTCTGAGATACTCTCAACCCGGCCACTTGCTTCAGTGGCATTTTCAGGCTGATTTATCCTCGAGGTGCCCTCATCACTGGCACCTGTGCAGTACCCTGAGAGTTTCCCTGAGGAGCTGGAGCTGATGCCGGAGCTGGAACTGGAGCTGCAACTGCTGCATTGATGCTCTGCTGATTCTGTAGCTCCTTAACCCGGGTGTTGACTGTTTTTACAAGTTTATTAGACTCGTTTTTACCACCCTGATTACTCTGCTGCTGTTTTCCTCTGAATGGATTCGGAGCTGGAGGATTGCCTTTTATGGATTTCCCTTCTGGTGTCCTGGTGGAATAACAATCCTTTGTGACGTGATTGGTACGACCACAACGTTGACAAGTCTGAGGAGGATTTGCTGTTGCTCCTTTTCCTTTTCCTTTTCCCTTGCCTTTTCCTCCTTTTCCTTTATTGGCTACTGCCCGACGCTCCATTCCTACCACAAGGACCGAAGTAAAAGGGGGCTAGCCGCCACGATTTTTCGATGTAGTTGATGTTTGAGTGCTTAAAGATCATCCTTGGGTGCTCAAATATTTTATTAAAAACATGTGCCGGGTGATATACTCGATATGGGTATGCACTTGTGAGGGCTGAAGAGGTGGGGGTAAAATTAATTCAAATTAAATAAAAAGGCCAGTCCTACCACAAGGACCGAAATGTTTCTGACGCTAGCTACCTCCACGAAGGTCCTGTGAAAATTCGGAGACCCATGTTGTCAAGTTCGCGAGCTGCTCTTTCTGCAGTGTCTTGTCAAAAAAAATGATCGGAGGTCATCTTCGCCCTCAAAATATCGGTTGAAGTTGCCTGGGTATACAAACGCTCCGAAAATGCCACTGTGGTGTGGTTGGAATTTAGTGATTTTTAACGCTACCCATGCTTAATGTCGATAACGTAGCATGAAATTGCGACATTGTTTAGGCAAGCGGGCAAAGGGGTACTCAGTTTAGGTCCCAATGAGACTACAATCCGGAGGATAGGCACTAGGAGCATCAAGAGGATGGTTAAAAAAATTCCCGCGCGTCCGGTCCTTGTGATAGGACTGAACGAGATTCCAGTCCTTTCACAAGGACTGTCGGGCTATAGCCATTATTCCTCTGGGAATTCTGGTTGGCATTTTGATTCTGATTGCCATTCTGATTCTGGTTCCAATTCCGATTGGATCTGTCATATGGCTTTTTACCACGGCCTTTGTCCTTGTCTTTTCTGACTGGGCCTCCTGACTGTTCCTTTTGTCCCCTATAGTGAAGGGTTTCTGATTGCTTCGAATGAACTACGAAATTCAAATCGAGCAGAACCTGTGTGGTCTGTGCCCACGACAGGTTATTCCTTTCATCTTCCGTGAGGAATCTCAGATGGAACTGTTTGCGAAGATCTGATTCCATATTGCTGATGAATCTGTCTTTTATCAAAGCATCGTCCAGATCAACTGATGCTAATGCAGCCAGTGATGTGAACGTGCGGAGATAATCTGAAAAGGTCTGGTTTCCCTGATTCAGTGCCATAAGATGCTTTTTGGCAACTGATCTTTTGTGTGGATTACCAAACTGACTGAGGAATATATTTCTGATATTTTCATACGTGGCATGTGGCTTTTTGGCCACGACCTGAAAATAATGTCTGTCATTGTTCTGAATGAGTGTGAGGAAGACTGTAATAAGATCTTTATCTGGCACACCTGGATAGGTAAACTCGAAGTATCTGTCTACTGTTTCCAACCAAATCTCAGCATCCTGTCCGACCTTGAATTCCTTAGGTGGAGTCATTTTCACCTTTGGAACAAGTGCGGATGGAGCTGGTGCTGGTACTGGACCATCATCCGGGTCTGTGAATACCGGTGGAGCACGATCCTCTGTATAATCTTCATCTGGCTCCTGTGGTTCTGTCTCTGGGTCTCTATATCTACCCATGTCGGGTTTCATACGACTGATGTTGTCGAAATACCCAATCTCATCAAATCTGGTCTGGGTATCAGCGTAACCAGCGCCAGTAAGCCATTTAGGTATCTTAAACCGACTGAAGGCATCATATGAGCCTAAGATATCAAAGAACCAGGTGGATGGATCTGGATTAATAGCTGGAACAGCTGGTTCTTCTGCCATCTATTAAACAAAACACAACACCAAAATACCTTCAACTGGCTGTGTATGTGTGTGTGATATATATAATATGATGTATATCTATATATTGTACATGTATTATTTCTGTACATTGTTATAATGAGGTGATGTATATGGTTCCACCTTCTTCCCCCCTCAAGGAAGTGTGAACTCCACAGGCAGTTGTCAGTTGCCTTAATACCTCATATATTTAGCATGTTGTCCTTTAAGGAACTTATACAGCTAATACAGTTCTAGGGTTGTTGCCCTACAGTTCTTGGGTTGTTGCCCTACAGTTCTTGGGTTGTTGCCCGAAATATTGTCATAACTGTGCTGATTTCAGCATGACATAATGCCAAACACAATGTGTGTTGCTATTATATAGCGGCATTTTAGGGTGTATAAGGTTACAGTGACCCTTATCACCTACATTGACATTAGGGTGCTACATGGTATCAGTCACACTAATTTATGTCAAATTAAAGCAGTATGAACATTTTTGAAGGAACTGAAGCAAAACTGCATTTAATATGTCACTGTATATCACGTGGTATTTAGGAGGTATGTTACACCCCTGTAACGTACACGTGATTTTCAGGGTGTTACAGGGTGTTACAGGGTGTTACAAGTGCTGTATTATTTTGAGCATATTTATCAATAGCTGAATAATTGGAGTAGCGAAAAAAATGAAACCCAAATTTTCATTTTGAAATCATACGTGTGAGTTTTTCACGTATTTAGTTACAGCCACTATGTACATCCCTGGGTGTTACACACAAGATTTTTAGGGTGTTACATGAGATATGACTGTGCACATAATGTTTTTCAGGTACCTTAATAGGTATAAAATGATAATCCGTGAAAAAATGGAGTCCGAATTTCAATTTTGAAATCTCCCGCAATGGGATTTTACCCATTTTCACCATTTCTGGCCACTTATATATATACTACAGTATATATATAGCGGTGTGTGTGTGATGTGCAACTTACAGAACTCATGTAACTTATCTCACTTTTGCACATGATATTTTTCATGGCATTTTAGTGAAGATATGTGATGGTCAACATGTGTGGTTACACACATACATGGGTTTTTCTGATTGAAACCTCATGGACAGTGGACCAAAACCCAATGATATATATTAGGTGTATCAACTTTAAGTGCTGTCACTTAAGTGATAACTTGTCAGTAACCTATCATCTACTTACTGAAAGAGTATCAAATGATATCTTCAGATTCCAAGTAGATCTGGACAAAGCTTGATAAATGAATCAAAGCAGTGTCACACACACATATGTGTGTGTGTGTGTGTTGTCCATAACAACCTCTATCAGATGTCAATATAATTACTGATCTGAGAGAGTTACATGCAATTGAACTGATCAATACTGTATCAATTGTCAGAATGCAATGTAGAAGTTGTTGTTGCTCCAGCAATAGTGTGGGACGCATGGACAGTGCTCAACAACCTTGACCAACTGTTATTTGAGCACTGTATACTGCCTTCGTTCGGGTCTGGAGATATCTCCATCCAGCCCTTCAGCAGGTTGTGTGATCCTGTCCCATATCTATCGCCATCACTTGACATCCAACACGCACATGTGTTTGTTGGATGGTATCTATGTATAATGTATTGATATAATACTTGATTATTAAACTTATGAGTCAGTGTAATTTCAATGTACATAATGATACCAGTGACTTGATCATTACACTTAGGAGTCAGTGTAATTTCAATGTACATAATGATACCAGTGACTTGATCATTACACTTAGGAGTCAGTGTAATGTCATTATACACAATGATGTCAGTGATCGTAACAATACATATGTCACTGCATAGGTACTTTCTGATTGAGTACACTATGTGTGTGTGTGTGTGTGATATGTGCTTACACACACTTATGTATAGGTATTTGCTGATTAAATACACTATACCAAATTGATCTATCACATAAGATGATCTGTATACCACTAACAGCATGTAGCTAACATGATATATATATCAGCTTGGTTAGTGTATGTAATCTTGCATATCTCATCTGTGAATGATGAGTTGCTTGGTTTATTTCACACATGGGTCTGGTGAGCATTCCTTTCATTGATCAACAGTAGAACAATATACCCATCCCAAATCCTACGTCAGGGTATACTGAGCTAATTACTGTCTTAAGATCATGATTGGCACCTTCTTCCAAGTGGGTTCGTTTATAGTTTATCATGCACAGCAGGTATGCTATGTGATATCTATTGCAACATCTGATGCACTATTCTACATGACTATACATGCCAACTGCTATCGTGATCAAGTTGGCTGCATATATGTATGCATATGTCAATGTATAATGCAGTGGAATCAGACTGCATGGTATAGTTGCATGGTATAATGATGCATGGAACATCTTGCTGCATGCACTTGGTATATACTGAATGATAGTATATGCTGCAAGTGTGTGTGTGTGTGTGATGTGGCTACACACACAACATATAGTACACACACATGTGATTGCACAGCGTCCATATTTATCTGATGTCATCTTATATGTGTGTGTGTGTGTGTGTGTGGTTACACACACAGCATATGGTGCACACACATATGATAGCAAACTTGTATGTAAATCTGCCAGTGAATAAACCGATCATCTCTTATGTGCGAGCATCACAGATATTGTAGTAGCATGCTGCATATGTATATACCATCATCGCGCATCATCTGATCATGATGAATCTAGCAGGTGTATGTATATCCTGTCAAGCAAAATCATCATGCGCGCGTAGACGAGTGATTTTTGCAACCATTTGAAATGACGAGATTTTGATGCGTATACTGCACTGAAAATTAGTGCGAGTAGCGATTTATCAAAGTCGCTGATGTGCGCGCTGCAAATAGTGAACATATCTCTGTCGCAGGTTTGTATGGCATATGATATGAATGCCATTTCGCGTACGGAACATACACTGATGACGATTTGTTCATCTGCGCGTCAGTATGTCGCATATCGTGCAATTTTGCGAATGATAGCAGCGTATGTATGCGATTTGTATGCTGTATGCACACCTTATCGCGCTGTTATACTCTGACGGTGATTATGCGAGCGTAAGCGTTAGCGACGGTAATTTCCGCGCACTCCGTCCGCTGTTTATTCCGCAGCGAGTGTAGTTATGCGATATCTGTCTTATATGTGCGACTGCGGGCGCTTGTATGTATACGCGATCCGCGAACCTGTTGCACACAAAAAATACAATATATCTCTATTTGCTGCACTGCACACTTAGGTCCTCGTTCGTCGCGTGGACGATGAGAATACCACTATGTAAGCGATATGAAATATGATATATGGCGCGGCTATTATTGAACGTTAACAGCTCGCGCAGCGTATGTGTGGGTATGCGTGCAGACTGTGAGATATAATATACCGTATTATATCGGGTGGTCACTGAATACTTTTCATACAAGTGTAAACTGGTTATAAAGATAAACGAATATAAGCGTATCTGTGACCTAGGTTTCTGCCACCAAGTACTGTACGAGTACTGGTACAGCTAAACGGAGTCATGTACATAATGACCTACGGTGCACTGAATCCAGCACACCACCCTGTAACTGTACGGAGTGCTGTTCAGGTGGCAGAGAGCGGAGCACAGACAAATCAAACTGTTCCGAAACAACAAAGAGCTAGGAGCTGGAAACTGCTAGAGGGAGGCCTGTGCTTTAGCCAGGGCGGTCCCTTTCTAAAACTGCTGCTAGGATACCGCTCACAAGCTAAGTTCCTACAGCCCAATCTCAAAGTCACTCAGCCACTTTCAAAGTGGTCTACAAAGTTGCAGAGTTCACCAGAGTTGAAGAAGTTGTCAGTGTCAAAGATGTTTAACCAGAACCAGAGTCCAGAAGTCATAATCCAGAACCAGAGGCCAGAATCATAATCCAGAAGCCAAGACCAGAAGCCAGAACCAGTAGAAGATTCGTAGAACAAATTTAGAAATTCTGAAAAGTGAAAATCTGAACCCAAGCCTGCCGAAACCACAGAAGGAAAAGGAATGCCGAAAGGAAGAGTGTACGGCAAGGCAGACAGACTGTTGGCAGTCACCCCAGTGGGATGTACTGCTGCGGTGAATTCAGGGTCTCGATCGAGCACCACCGAACCCTGAACCGCTGACACACATGCAAGACACATGAGTGCGGGCAGGGCTAGAGATGCAAAAGAGAAGACCCTCGGCAATGTTGCCACACCGACACGTGACCGTGTAGCCGGTGGGGCCGAGGGAATCTCGTCTCCGGAATAAGAAAAACCGTCGGAGTCGTCGCCATCGTCGATCACGGAAAGCTCTCCCGGGTGAATCGACTCGTGAACCGAGTCAATTGAGCACAACTTAAGGGATGTGTCAGAGCATGCCGGCATTACCCGGTCCATAAAAGAGACATGGAGTGGTTCCTCGAAAGGGGACCCGAAAGAAGCAGGGTCCGATGCCGAAACCGGGTGGAGCCCAGCGTCGATCTCGTGATTGGCAGGTGGTGGCGCATCGCACACCACCTGCGGTACAGACAGAGTACCGATGTGTAGTGGTGGCTGCTTACCGGCGGCGGTGGCACCACCGACCTGTGCAGCCGTAGCCGCAGACCGCAGGGTGTCTAGGATACCCTGCGCATCGGACAGCACACCATCCATGCGAGTGTCCGAAGCACCACGACCCAAGCCCGCATAGTGGGCGCGCAATCCCACATCGCTGCACCTGGTAAGTTGTAACAAACGCCGGCTTCTCATGGTACCGCGCCGGGTTTGTTCAGCTGGTGACACGCATGACAGTGGTGACAGTATGACAGGCTTTGCGAAGATGACCATCCGTGAGATGCGGACTTGTCAGAGAAGATATTGTCAATATCAGGTTACCGAGGAATGATACGATGACGACGGCAGTGACTCCTTTGCCACTGACGTGTCAGTCAGAATGTGTTAAGCGGTAACAGTATTAAAGCTGGCATGGAATAATGACTTTCCATTGGCCAGATGAAGATTCGAGGGCTAGAACCCGTTACAGTTTTGGAAAATGTGACAGAGTATTGAGAGATAAGTGACCTCTGACCGAAGGTCAGATCAGTGGACTCATTATTGTTTTGCCTTCGCAAGTACTAGGTGGCTGTTCGCGTGCCAGTGCTAGAGTGCTAAGACAGTTCTGCTCACAGCTTTTGTACACACAATAATTCGTATTTTGTGATATAATATCAATTTTGACGGATATATTTTACTGCTGTTTTCATACTTTTTCAAAACAATAATGTCCTGCGCGGAGCGGCTTTTTATTTCAGTGTTAATCCGGAAGTGAAGGCCCTTTGGCGAGAAGTTAGCAGCAGTTGAAAGAGCGGATTCGGAAGTCAGGCGACTCCAGGGGCACCCACGGTGCACTGGCGGAACCTTTTTATTCCCTGAGCTTGGTGGTACTTGCACTGGAAGAGCTTCCAGCAGCAGCGGCGACGGATCAGCTTTGAATTCACCAGACATGAGCGGTTTCCTTCTGCACAGTGATATGCTTAACACCTCTGTCTTCAGCGAATCCAGGGGCACCCCTGGTGCACTGGCCTAGCTGCTGACAGGTGTCCTTCAGTTTTAAGCTAATCAGCACTGCATGAGCTTGGGCGGCGGCAGCGACAAAGTCAATCAGCAGTTAATGTACACCTGGATGAGCAGCTCTCAGTGGTTCTTTCAGCTGACCACCTTGCTTGAAGTGAATCCAGGGGCACCCATGGTGCACTGGCTTAACTGAAAGGCAGGTGTGTTTCACCTGAGAGCTAATCAGCAGCGGCATCTGCCCTGTCTTACCGGCTAAGAGTGGATCAACAGCTGATGTGCACCTTGATGAACTATCTTCCAGTGGGCTCTCCAGCTGGCCACCTTGTCTGAAGTGAATCCAGGGACACCCCTGGTGTACTGGCTTAGCTGAAAGGCAGGTGTGCTTGGCCTGTGAGCTAATTAGCGGCGACATCTGCTTTTATTTACCAGTGAAGAAGTGGATCAGCAGTGAATCACTGCTCTATGTCTGGGACTCCAACTTACGGTTTCTTTGGCAGCTCCACTTTGTCTGACGGTTAATCCAGGGACACCCCTGGTGTACTGGCCTAAGCCTGAAGCAGAGGAAGAGCTTGCTAGAGGACTGGCAGCTGCATCAACTCTGAAGGCGACAACTGAGTGGTTTATTCCCTGGTTTGACACAGTGACCTGGTGAATTTAGAGTTAATTACGTTTCCAGCCTGGAGTGCTGCTCACTACTGGAGTAACCTTCTGCTGTCTTATCACAATGTGTTGGAGAATTCTTCTATCCTTTCTACAGTGTTGGTCAACCGGTGAGGCCCTCATATCACGGGCCACCTTCTGAATCAGCAGTAGTGTTGCGAATCCAGAGTGCTCAGCATACTGGCTTAGCTTCCAACTCTGTCAGCGACCTGGTACTTGTTTGTTGGACTGGACTGGGGAGTGAGCTTATATGCCAGCCATGGCTTTCTTGATTAGCAGTGGTGGTGTGAATCCAGGGGTGCTCAGCACACTGGCCTAGCTCACACCGCTGCATATCAGTGCTATTTCCTGGTGTTAAGGAGTTGACCTCACTGTCACTGTCCTCTTTATGAACTCTGGCCCAGCTAATCCAGAAGTGCTCAGCACTCTGGCCCAGCTTTAATTTTCCTTGCACGAATACTCTACATCTGCTGCTGATTCAGAGCGCTGAAGCGCAGTGCTGGACCTCTAGGCATTCGCTGCCCACACGCGTTTCGTTCTTTCACTTGTTCAGCAAGGCAAATCCAGGGGCACTCAGTGCACTGGCCTGAGCCAGTCTGAGTCAAGACTCCAGTCTACTGGGGAACGAGCTTTGCGCTGAGAGAGGGGGACTCGCCCTTGGTCCCGTTGACTGAGCATCAACACAGCACTTCACCACGGAGGGAGAGTCAGAGCCAAGCGCTGCCTCTGCCCATTCCAGAGAACGTGAGGCACGACGGCTGGCACGAGGACGGACCAGTCAGGACCTTGACACGGAGTATATGAGCGCAGAGGGGTCGGGCTCAGAAAATACTCCCTCCGCACCGTCATCTCCAGCGGCAACAGCGCTAGGAGCAGCAGCAGTAGTAGCCTCAGCGCCTGCAAACCAGTTTCTCTTTGCGTTTGACGACGTAGACGAGATGGATCACTATGAGAAGGAGAGCCACTCACTTGACAAGGATGACGTCAGACTCCAGTACACCGGTAGTAAGAGTGAGGACAGAGCGCTCTTCATCAGGCGTTTCGTGGACATGGTGGCGAAAGTCCAGCGGACTTTTGAGGCCAGGAAGCGTAGGTACATGAAGTCAGCATCTTACCATGCGCTCAGTCAGCAGCAGAAGGAGGCCTTCGCTGGGTCCAGACCAGACTACAGATCATTGTGGGACAGCATACCATCGTTTCTAGCAGGGGATGACTATGCCACCTCAGTCGCTTATGACTGGTGGTGTGCTGCCTACCTGAAGAATGGCGTCATGGCTTCACACGCTTGCCATGTCCTGAAGGACGTTACCATGAGAGATGCTTACCAGGGATCTGTGCGTTGTGCTCAGCCTCCTTTTCATGAGCTGGCGCCAGGGACAACCTGGGCAGTTTGTAAGGTGTTCGAGGATGGTGATGAGGATGGCGAGGCGTCTGATGAGTGGGCAGGCGAGGGAACCTCCACGAGGGGTCTCACGGGGCCAGATGGCACTGAAGATTCTCACTACTCTTGGGCCTTGAGGGCGTTCGTTGCAGAGCTCGAAGCTAAATTCTTGATGAAGGGCACCAAAGAGAAGGAAGATCTCTTGATCGCCAAGCCGCAGACCAACGAGCAGGACGGCCTCGCTTACGTGAAGAGCTGTCGTCGCAGGGAGGCAGCTCTCAACACCGGCAGGAGGGTGGAGGACTCCGTCGTCAGGCAGAACATCGAGGAATGCATTAAGGGCCTGCGCATCAAAGAATACCGAGATCGCGTGTCCGAGCAGCTGCGCGTCAGTCATCCTGCCCCCAACAGGGTTACTTGGGAGGACCTCGAGGTGATTGTGGAGGTGCAGGACAAGCTCAAGAACGATGCAGAGGCTTGGGCCCTCACGCTGCAGCAGGAGCTGGTTCGCAGGCTCAACTGCGTGTACTCCTGCTTCGAGGCCAGGCAGATGGGGCTTGACCTGTCTGCGCTGGTATCAGCCATGAGGCGCTCGGGTTCTGCCTCCAAGACTGGGGACAGACGCAGGGACCCCAAGAAGAAGGAGCAGGCACAGCATGGGGGCGACGACGCCAAGAAGCCTGTGAGGGAAGCGAATAATGCCGAGCGTCAGAAACCTTCTTACAGCAAGGTGCCACCACCTGATGCTTCGAAGAAGTTTCAGTGTGATTGGTGCTTCACGCGCCTGCCTCACTCCCCAGATCGCTGCTACACGGGGTGTCGTGATTCCCGGGTGCCGCCCAACTTCCATAAGGACAGGCAGAACTCCAAGTGGCCAGATGAGGTTAAGAATGCCCAGATGCGTGCCTACAACATCGCACACCGCTTTGACAAGCACAAGATGGGGATCACCACCAAGGAGTGGCTTAAGCTCCCGGAGGCCAAGCAGAAGCAACCACAGCAGCAGCAGCAGCAAGTGGCTGCCAGTGCCGAGGTTAAGGAGAAGCTCGCCGCAGAATTGTCAGGCCTCCAGGCAGGGTCACCTCCAAAGGATGACGAGATCGCCGATGCACAGGCTCCATCAGAGGCCAGCGATGCGGATACCGAGTACAACTCCAACTTCACCCAACAGGCAGAATACGAGGAGGATGAGCAGGACTGCCCTGCTGGGGGTGGTTTGGGAGGTGGTCATGGTGTTGGCATCGATCACGCACCGAGTCTCCGGGCCAGCGCCGCTGTCGCCTTGGGCAACACTCAGCAGATGCGGGGCTTCCAGGTCAAGACGCCGGAGGAGTTCGACAGGGCCGCTCAGGTGCCTAGAGCCGTCCCTCCCGACTTACTCAGCAGGAAGGTCCACCTGTTGGCATCCAATCTTCGCAGCTCCGTGCGTGCCTGCTCGCAGATTGCTGCCATCCTGATCTCCCAGAACGCCATTGATCTCCCGAAGGACATCGAGAATCTTGTGGCACTGGAGGAGCTCCTGGGCAAGGATCCGAATGAGGCAACCGAACAGCCCGCTGAGGTCAATGAGCATGAGTTGGAAGACACGCACGCCACAGCGACGCAAGGAGTGAGAAGGGAAGCAGACGGTTCAGGACATCGTGCAATCGAGGAGGTGCCGTTGGACGAGATGCCCAGCGGGGTGGTCGACAGCGTCGCCGCTCAATGTGCAGCTGCTGCCTACGTGGACGATCTGGGGGTGGTTGACTTCAGTGACCATGGACATGTGCGAGCTGGTACCATCAAGACCTCCGCTTACGACGCACTGAGGGCAAAGATGGCGCAGCATCTGACCGACGAGCAGGTGCTATTGATGGCTCAAGTTCAGCCTATCTGCAAGTTGCAGAATGCCACTCTATATGAGGGGCTTGCGCTGGTGTCATCCGGTGGCGAGCTTATGCTGTACCGGGCAATCCTCATGGACACCGGCGCCAACTGTAATATCATCTCGATCTCTGTTGTGAGGCGGCTTGGTCTCACGATTTACGAAGCCACCACCGGCGCCAAGGTCACCAGATGTGACAACAGTCCCACGAAGTTCACCCATTATTGCTACGTGGACGTCATTTTGGCAGCGGGCACTCCGCACATGACGCTTCACCGCTTGTATGCCTTCGTGACCTTCGAGGCTGAGAACTCGTGGGACCTGCTGATAGGTACTGGGCCATTGAAGAACTCCCTGATGATTGATATCAAGCTTGGGAGTGGAGTGGCCGTATCACATGCGCCAACGATCCTGGGCATGAACGCCCAGGTGGTGCTTCCGCTGGTGGACATGACGCCACCCAAACGTCCTGACCTGCCCAGGCGCGTGGACCCGGTGGTGTGTCTGCAGTCAGAGATTTTCGGACAGGGATTGGAGGGTGATTGGCTGAGGCACACGCCTCTGAGCACGAGCGAGGAGAGATTCGCGGCTTCGGGGATCCAGTGTGAGCACATTGATGACCATGACGAGTCACCAGTGACGTCACAACCTCCTTCGCCGAGACCGCTTGCTGATCTCCCACGACATCGAGTCGCCACACCAGCAGAGATTCAGGAGCAATGTCGCCGTCAGACGTGCTCTCTTGAAGGCGGCCGACGTAGCAGCCTGCCGTCGCTGACGCCCGCCGTACAGGCAGCGTCGGAGCACATGCTCGAGCAGTTCTACAAGGAGCCAGACCCTTGGAAAGGTGGGCACGCTAAGTGGGTCACCGACTGGACACGGAGTCCTTCTCGGGTAAATGTTGGGGACCATCCGTCTTTGGATACCCCGCTCGATTATCACTGGGCGGACCAGAGGCTGTATCTAGACCGGCATCACGTCGCGCGCCTCTGCCGCATCCTCCAGAATCCCGCCCAGGACATGCCAAGCAGACCCTCTCGTGAGCATGTCTGCGTGGAGTTCGCCCGCTGCCTCGAACAGAAGTGGGTGACGATGCACCAGCTGATGACCCCGAACTGGCTGCATGTGGACCAAAAGCTGAAGCACGACGATCAGAAGAACTGCTGGGTGCTCGATGGCGACTACACGACGTATGTACCGTCCTCGGCCAGCAAGCAGGACGTCGCCAGGCCCCGAGAGAGCAGGTCGCAGCTAGATTACAACCCAATCCAGAGGCTGCAGAGCACGCTCCAGTCGTTGCTCAAGTACCCCAGTGGTGAAGTCACTGGCACCCTTATGTGGGATTTGAGGAAGCGCGTCTTCTGTGTTCAGCCGAGCGCAGCCACACAGCAGCTCGATCTGCTGCATTGCACGTTGTCTCATGTGCGCGTGTCCAACCGTGAAGAAGTGCTGGACGAGCTCCAGCTCCCTCACTGGTACGAGAGTACGGGCGTCTGGACTTACCAGTTGCTCAGATACCTCTGCCCAGTGGACATTGAAGCTCTTTCTGATGGCATACTCCGTCAATATGCTCGACATGGCGGCGAGAGACCACCTCTGGAGCTCGTCTTCTCGGATTCCAGCACCAAGTACTACCCAGTGGGGGATGGTCTTGGGGGGCCTGGCAGGGTGTTCTCCGAGAATGCTGCCGCCCAGGAGTACGTGCGCCTGGGGGAGATGCGGAAAATGCTCAAGTCGGTCGACACCAGGCAGCAGGGCCACCAGGCGCTCTATGCAGACGCAAAGCGCAGGCCGCCACCGTCCAACGACATGGCTCATTTACGGCTCACTAAGCGTGCCCCTGCGCGGCCACCTGTCCCTGCCGCTGTGGCGGGACCATCTCAGGCTGCCGCAGTACCGACCCAGGCTGTAGCAGGCCCATCTCAGGCTGCCGCTGGCCCGTCTCGTGCCAGGTCCGCCAGTGACTCGCCGCCACGCTCGTCACGCGTCCGCGCCTTCCAAGCCCTCAAGCATGGGCCTACGCCATCGCCGGCATCCAGCGACGGTGAGCCCGTGGACGATTCTCGTGCGTTGTCATCTCAACTCGTTTGCGCCGCTGCCGCTCGTCCTTCTCAAGGGGAATCACCCCCTGCATCGCCTGCCGTGAGCAACGCTGGCTCATGGGCCGACTCGATCCGTGTCCCGCGTGATGGCCGACCACGTTCCTCGGGAGGCGCGCCGTCTACGCCTCCGAGCCCGCCACGGGCGCATCAGCTGTCTCAGTCCCCTACAAGGGCGCCTCCATCTCCGTCAGGGTCAGATTGGGATGCCGTGCAGATGGCCACCTCGTCCGTCAGTTCGGTGGGCAGGTTTCTGACCGTGGCGGAGGTGAGCAACTTGAGGGAGCGCCGCAACCTCACTGTCTTCATGGTGAAGTTTGCCGTGGCACATGCAAACCGCTGCCGGGACCAGCGGATCGTGTATGAACTTGGCGTGTGCAACCAGGAGCGAGGTCTCAGGCTGCGGGACTATCCGGGCATCACCAGCGCAGTCGCCAAGAAGCACAACAAGACCATCACTTGCGGGCAGCGGGGCTGGCGCCTCCCTCTTGGGGGACAGACGACGTCTGCCAACCTGCTGGAGGCCATCACGTCAGCCTATGCTGATCTGTCGCATCTTGGCTCAGGACACACGCGTGGCGCAGGTTATGCGAGGAACGTCGAGTTCTCGCTGTGCAAGTGGGTGGAGCTTGGGTCGGCGCACGTGCTGCGCTGCATGGCACATCCAAACGCCACGCCGGTGCATTACATCTTCATGGATGATCAGCGGTGTCTGTCTTGGCGTACGGAGTTCACGAACGATTACCTTGTGCAGGACGACCGGAAGTTCATATGCATGCAGTGGGGTTACGCAGAATCGGCCGCGCCATGGTTGCAGACGGCCCTGCGCGTCTTGGAGTCGCGCCTTCTCCCGCCACGGCCGCCCAACCGTGAGGCTCGTGTGGCCGTGAGGCCAGAGCACGTGGATACGAGCTGGGCGAGGAATGTGGACGAGGTTCGCGACCCCCCTGCACGTCGTCAATGGCCGCCTTCCCCCGGGACGTTCGAGCATCAGCCGATCGTAGGTGGTGCTGCGCATTCGCCTGCTCCTTCCGTTGACCGCCATGGGACTGCTACCCATGTCGTCCCCGCGCCGAGCACGTCCAGGATGCCGGCCAGCCACGCCTCACAGCGTCCTCCTTCTCCAGCTGGCTCGAATTGGAGTGAGGCTACACAAGCGTTTCAGCACTACACAGACGAGCAGCGTGAGGCGCAGCGACGGCAAGCGCATTTTCAACAGGGCTTCCCGGGCACAGCGGGCGGGCAGCCCTGATGCACAACCAACGCTGTGGCCGTGGGCTGCCGGCACGGGCAGTCCACTTGCGGCCGGAGGTCCTGCGAGCGTGTATCTCGTTTGCGGGCAGTGCAGTGATTTGGTGGTGGTTGGTACGAGGTACCGTGCCCATGGTCGCCGTCTGGGCGATGTGGGAAGCAATATCGTGGCACTTGGCATGGTGCCCTTTTCGCATTTGGTGGGGGCGCTGTGTGGCCTCGCTTTTGAGCTGGCTGCCGATGTGGTGGTCGGCTGCTCGACGTTATCCCCGTCGTGCGCACTATAACGTTTGGGTCTTATGGGCCCTCGCCTGCATTTGGTACGTTGGGTTGCTTGTCGTGCGCACCACGGGCATCTATGCTGGCGTGCACCGTGTTCATGACGAAGGATGGATGGTAGTGCCCCTACGGGCTGTGGTCATTTCCTTGGCGTGTTGGTCGCAGTGTGCAGCCGCCCTCCTGATCGCAGTCCTTGCTTGGCTTTGGGTTTGTGCCAGCGTCTTCGCGGAGGATGTGGCGTGCCATGCCCCTCTTGTCCCAAGCGACCATTTGGGCACGCATCGTATTCGACGTGGCCGTGGATGGGCTGTTCCGTCCCTACGTTGGTCTCAAGTCTTCTTGTTGGGCCGCGTGCGTCTGCCCGCTTTGCCGGCCAGGTTGGACAAACCTCGCTTTGCGGCGCGCTGGGCGCAGCTTCAACGTAATCTTCGACTTCATTACATCGCGCAGGCCACCTACGTGGCGCTGGTCCTTGCGGTCGTGGTCTTCACCGCCGCTGGTGGGAGTACTCGCTTGGCGCACGGGGGGTGGAGAGTATTGGCGTGCTTCTTCGCTTCGAACTCGCCAGCAGCCGCAGTGCGTTTCAACAGAATTTTACGATTTTTTCTGCTTTTGTGCGGAATTTTGTGGGTCGCTGGCAAGCTGGCTGAGAGCGTGCCCATGTGCGATGCCATGTCGCCCACGCGCAGTGCTTGGGGTGGATCCCCCTGCACTTCATGGGAGGCCCAGCAATCCTCGAGGCAATGGGAGCCGGGCTGGGAAGCCAACATCGCGGAGCAGGATGAGGTCTTGCCGCACACCGTGCTGGACGAGCTTCAACCTTTGGGTGACACGACAGTGACCAAGGACGAGGCAGCGTGGCTCGACACCGAGCTCAATGCCACGTTTGAAGGACATCCTGACTTCAAGGAGGAACACTGGGAGGAAATGCGGAATGTTCTTCGCAGGTGCAAGACCACCTTTGCCAACAGCCCTCACGATCTGAAAGGCTATAAGGGCAAAGCGAAGCACAACACGTTCTCCATCCCTTTCTTAGACGAATCCAAGGCCGCCTACCAGAGACCTAGGAAGTACAGTCCGGGCGAGCAGGAGATCATCGATATCCATTGCAAGGAACTTTTGGAGTATGGTTTCATAGAGCCAGCAGCCAAGCATTGCAGGCATGCGAGCAACGTGGTAGTAGCTGGCAAGAAGGATCACGAGACTGGCCTGTGGACTCAGACGAGGTTCTGCGTGGACCTCAGGGGTGTCAATCGGCACTCCCTCAAAGACAACACGCTGCCGCATCGACCAGAGGAGCTCTACCAGAAGGTGGCCAAAGCCAAGTTCAAGACCACTCTGGATGCCACCAAAGCTTTCCACCAGATCCCCATGGCTACAGAGGAGGACAGGAGCAAGACGGCGTTTTGGTGGAAGAATCAGCTGTACCAATACACCTCGATGCCTTTTGGTGCAGCTGGAGCTACTTCTGCGTTCGTAAGAATCATGGACTACGAGTTACGGCACTTGCAGCATTGCACGGTGGCGTACGTCGATGACGTAGTGGTCTATACGGATTCCACGCCTGAGCAGCATTTGAAGGACGTTGAGGATGTACTTCGCACCTTGGGGGATGCTGGTATCCGTTTGCATGCAGGCAAGAGCACTTTTGGCGCAGCCACGGTGGACTTTCTGGGCTATCGTATTGGCCACAACTCCATTGGCGCGCAAGAAGCCAAATGCAAGGCCATACAAGAGCTTCCAAGCCCTCAGGACAAGACTGGGCTCCGCTCGATCTTGGGTATGATGAACTACTACAAGGGCTTGGTGGGTGAGCCAGGGGGGCCAAACTACTCTGAGATGGCCCGCCCTCTCAACGACTTGCTCAAGAAGGAGGTCACTGACATCAAGGCAGCCTGGGGGAAGTAGCAAGATCAAGCACTCCAAGAACTTAAGGATGCTCTCTGTTCTGGGAGGTGCCTGAGGCCCATCGATTACGACAGACCTCTCATATTGTACACTGATTGGAGCACCTATGGCATTGGCGCAGTGCTGGGCCAGAAGGACGATGACGGGAAGGAATACATTTGTATGGCAATCAGCCGATCTCTGAGTAAAACGGAGAGACAGTACGCCAGCTTCAAAGGTGAGATGCTCGCAGTGGTATGGGCAGTGCGCACGTTGAGGCAGTACTTGCATGGAGTCCACTTCACCTTGGTGACCGACCACTCACCGCTCACCACCCTGATGGAGAAGGCTGATCTCCAAGGGCAACATCTACGCTGGGCAATCAGCTTGCAGGAGTTCGACTTCACGGTGCAGTACCGTCCAGGAGCCAAGAACAGCAACGCTGACGTACCGTCTCGCTACCCACTGCCGTCCACGACGGATGAGACTGGAGCAAGGCATGAGAGGGAGAAGGTGACTGCGTTTCACGCAGGCGTGGGGGAAGTTCACACGAAGGACTTCTGTGACCACTTGTGCCTTATGTTGGCTGGGGATGCTTCCCCAGGGGAAGAGGCCACGCCAGAGGTGCAGGGTGCCAACTACTGCAGGATGGCTGCCATGGAGCAGCTGGGTACAGGACCAGTGCATCGTCTGTTCGATTTGCACTACCACGAGGAATTAGAATGCAATCATGGGGACATGTTCGACACTGACTTGCCCGAGCTGGTGACCGACTCTGGGAGGCTAGCCAGAGCAGCTTGGAAGGCGCTGAGCCTGGTCAGGCCAACGCGAGGCACGCATGGCGAGGGAAGCCCTGCTGTGTACAGCAATGAGTACTTTGAAGGTGAGCGCATCCTGAAGCCCGAGAAGGTCGACACCAGGGTGCGGAGCAGCCGATTCTTCTCGCAAGCTCGGCAGGAAGGCGTGGTGTGCTACGAACCATGTGGAGGCCTATGTGCTGGGCTGGAAATGTTGCTCCGCAGTGGGATGAAGGTGGATCGCTACCTGTATCAGGACATATCCCCGAGCAGTCAGACGGTTGCCAGAGCCAGGTGTGTGGCATTGCTGAGACGATACCCTGACCTCATCTCGCCCCATGCAATAGAGCTTGGGGCTTTACCCCAAGACCTGCGCGAGACCACCAGCGCCGACTTCATACGAGCAGGAGCTCTTCAAGGACGCCAGTGGGTCATGGTATGTGGGTTCCCATGTCAGGATCTCTCCCCTGCTGGAACACTCACAGGCCTGGATGGCAGGCACATCAAATTATTTTATGAAGTGGTCAGGCTTCTGTCCACACTCCAGCAGCTGCAGCGGCAGAGGCCTCCAGGTTATATCCTGGAAAATGTTTCTCCGTTGTCGCACAGACCTGGAACCAAGATCAGGGACGAGGTGTTCCCGTACATTGCCAGCGTCATTGGTAGACCAGTGTCCTTTGATGCAGCACAAGCAGGCGCCTACGCACATCGGTTGCGGGCGTATTGGAGCAACTTGTTCCAGAGCCACCAGTTTCGCTCTGTCATGAGCAAGGTGGTGAGACCAGAAGGACGAATTGTATCGTCAATCATATGCAAGGGCTGGCATCCCAGGCCAGTGATAAGGACAGACCGCGCGCCTCACTACGTGGTGAACGTGGTGGGAGAACCATTGAGGGCTTTACCCACCATCATGGCGACGCAAGGGTCAAGAGCGTTCAGAAGAGCGAGGATGGGCACCGTGGTGCGCAACCAGGATGGCGAAGACGCCGAGGAAGAATCTCGAGAAGTTAACCTCGAAGAGAAGACGCGAGCCATGGGCTACAGCGCAAGTGAGCTACGCATGGCCGACGGCCTAAGTGACGTAGAATTGGCGAGCATTCTGGGCCTGGCCATGGATCGCAGAGCAATGGAACTGCTGATGGCAGTCGCAGAAGCAAGCAGGAAGGGGCTTCCTCACAGCAAGGAATCCCCAGAGGCGGAGAATTCCCCAGACAGCCCATCGCTGTAGACAACAACTGGGCAGACCACGAGAGGTCGGACCTTCAGCAGAGGCAAGCTTTGCTGGCGGAATGGGTTGAGAATTCGAACGCATACACCCAGCAGGTGGCGAAGACTATGACCCATCGCGACTGGGAGGAGAAGCTGCGAATAATGTGCTCGCAAGGGCAGAAAGGCGCAGAAGGAATTGGAGCCCGGCGACAGAAGGCTGGAACCAAGAAGAAGAAGAAGAACGAGTGGCAGCTCTACACCATGGCGCAGTATCGTCAGAGGCATGAGAACCACTTCGTGAAAGAGGGCGCGATCCCAGCAGCGCACGTGGATGTGCCTGCCTGGAGTCCGCCTACCAGAGAGTCAGAGATGAGGCTCCCCAGGTTGACGTGTACCACCAGGTTCGAGGACCTGATGGCCAGCGTGGCCGAGCAGCAAGTAGATCGTGACAAGCATCGAGATGTACACGATGATGCATGGTGCCTCAGATGGTTGAAGTCCAATGGTAGAGTGAGGTTGCCCGAAGAGGAAGTTCGTCGAGTAAGGAGGCGAGCAGCACGACATCGATGGGACGAGGCCACGGACGAGATCTACATGGTCACTATGTCGGGCAAGGAGGTGAGAATACCTAAGCCTGCTGACCGTCTCGCGTTGGTTAAGGAATACCACTCCAGAACGGGACATTGGGGCATAAGGCGGACGCAGCATCTTTTGTGGCAGCGCCATTGGTGGGCCGACTTGAAGAAAGACGTGGAGGCTGTGGTCACGCAGTGTGAGACCTGTCAGCGTGTGAAGACTCATTATGCGAGAGAGGAGGCATGTTTGTCCCCCCTTGAGATCGTGTCGTTCATGTATCGTTGGTCGCTGGATCTGGCATGGCCCTCGAGGAGAGAGACCAAGTCTGGCAACAACCGAGTGCTCATCATGACCGAGCACTACACCAGGTTCATAGGCTGCGTGCCCATTCCCGACAAGGAGGCGAGCACCATCGCAGCGGCATTTCGCAGTCATGTCCTGGCTGTGTTTGGTGCGCCAGCAGAATGCTTGGTGGATGGAGGTAAGGAGTTTGAAGGCGAGTTCAAGCAGTTGTGCAGAGATTGCCCGATTGACCGGCGAGTCACCTCGCCAGACTCACCAGAAGGCAATGGGCTGACCGAGCGAGTGGTACGCACTATGAAGTTCTGCTTTAAGAAGCTTGCCTTGGAGAAGGGTCTCGATTATGAGTGGGATGAGCAGCTTTGGCCACTGGTGCTGAGCTATAATGCAGCACGCCAGGAGTCCACGGGGGTGGCGCCGTTCACCATGTTGTTCGCCCAAGAGGCAGTAGTGCCGCCTGATTTGAAACGGGCACCCAGCATAGATTTTGCTGTGGAGGTCGAAGATGAGAAGGATGCCAGAGTCAAGGACCTCCACCAGAGAGCACAGGTGGTGAGGCGACTGATGGTACACGCTGGTTGCAGCCTGGAGGTCGCGCAGCATCGTGACACATTACATTACGAAAAAAGAAGGGGTGGGGGCTACGAGCCTAGTCTACACCAGTTCAAGGTGGGTGATTTCGTCTATATCAGGCAGAAGCCCCGCAGCGGCATGGAAGTCGCGACCAAATCCGCCATCCTGAAGCTGGTCAAGATACAGCGAGATGGTGTGGTGGTGCTTGAGGACGCCACCAAGTTAAGAGAGAAGAGCACCGTGCAGAGCATCGCGCCATGTCACCTACAGGTGAAGGATCAGTATGACTGCAGTGCAGCCGTTCCCAGTAAGCACCTAGCATGTGAAGTTTGCAGGAAGACCGATGGGGAGGCAGAGATGCTGTTGTGTGACACGTGCAACAGGGGGTATCACTTGTGGTGTTTGACCCCAGCACTGGATGGAGTACCAGAAGGTGAGTGGCTATGCCCCATGTGCTCAGGCACGGGGAGGCAAGCCGCCAATGCCGAGGTGCAGACCCAGAAAGACGAGAGCTCTGGTGCCCTAGAGGACAAATTGGGCATGAAGGAGCAGCAATTGAATGAGAAGCTGTCGGCGGAGATGCGCCTGTTGCCAGCAGACGTGGGTCCTCGTCGGGTGGTGAAGGGAGACAAGTTCCAGCCTTGGCATGCCATTTCATCGAGAGAGATGTTGTTGAAAGAGGAGGACATGTTCTTGGGCATGCCAGATCAGATTGATTGGGGAAGGCAGGACAAGCTCTCTGAGGCTGTGCAGATCTTCATGCCAGGGCACTGGAATGAGGGGCATCGCACGGTGCTGAGCAAGAAATATCGAGAACAGAAGGCCTTGGCAAGGCATTTGAGGGATGCACCTCTTGTGCCTGCGTTGGCTGAAGAAGAAGTTGAAAGACGAGGAGAGCTGAGACACATGACTAAGGCTCAGGTGAGAGAAGCTAGCGCGCTGCAGTGGGGGCTTGAACTGGTCATCACAGTGCCCTCTGAGGTGAGGCGTTTGGCGACAGAGGTGGACTGGAAGTCCGTCGATGGCGTGTGGGACCCATGGGCAGGCACTGGGGTCATCAGTGAGGTGATGGTGGAGCAATGGCCGCAGTTGAGATTCATGAACAATGACTGGAACTCTCAGTTGGGCTGGTCTGAGGCGCATGACGCACTTCAGCCAGGTAACTATCGCATATGGAAGGAGAAGTATGGTGTCTGTGACGCAGTGGTGACTTCGCCTTGGTTCGCAGCGCTGGATATCGCGTTTCCGTTGGCAGTAATGGCCAGTCGTGTGGTGGCATGTGTCCACGTTCCATCTTATTATTTAACGGACATGACCGAGAGCAGGGCTGCGTACTTCAGACGATTGAGTCAGACAGGACGCTTGCATGTGATTGGGCATCTGGAACATGGACCTATTGGCCGCAGGTGTATGTGGGTCTTGGTGTTCAACAAGAACCCATTGATCAGAGCCAGAATGTTACAAGGCGGAGAAGGTGAGGGCATCGGTATGTTCACTTTCAGTTTGGGCAAGTTCATGGCAGATGGTGATACGACCCAGTATGCTGAACAAGCCCACATTTGAGTCTGAGCTACTGCACGCAGCAGCTACAGATGGGGGATGTTGGAATCTGGGCTTGCATGTAGGAGTTCAGTGTTCGATATCAGGGTATCAGAATTTTAAAAATTTTGTAGCTCTACGATCTTATGCTGTGTTGAGAGTTGCTCGTACAGTCACCGGCACCAGTGGGTATTAATGATGCTTATGACCAGTCGCGAGTGTTAAGTTCGTTCGATTCCGAGATTGTACCATCATATGCACGCGTTTGCGACAGCTGTAACAAACGCCGGCTTCTCATGGTACCGCGCCGGGTTTGTTCAGCTGGTGACACGCATGACAGTGGTGACAGTATGACAGGCTTTGCGAAGATGACCATCCGTGAGATGCGGACTTGTCAGAGAAGATATTGTCAATATCAGGTTACTGAGGAATGATACGATGACGACGGCAGTGACTCCTTTGCCACTGACGTGTCAGTCGGAATGTGTTAAGCGGTAACAGTATTAAAGCTGGCATGGAATAATGACTTTCCATTGGCCAGATGAAGATTCGAGGGCTAGAACCCGTTACAGTTTTGGGAAATGTGACAGAGCATTGAGAGATAAGTGACCTCTGCCCGAAGGTCAGACTAGTGGACTCATTATTGTTTTGCCTTCGCAAGTACTAGGTGGCTGTTCGCGTGCCAGTGCTAGAGTGCTAAGACAGTTCTGCTCTCAGCTTTTGTACACACAATAATTCGTATTTTGTGATATAATATCAATTTTGACGGATATATTTTACTGCTGTTTTCATACTTTTTCATGTTGGAATCTGGGCTTGCATATAAGAGTTCAGTGTTCGATATCAGGGTATCAGAATTTTAAAAATTTTGTAGCTCTACGATCTTATGCTGTGTTGAGAGTTGCTCGTACAGTCACCGGCACCAGTGGGTATTAATGATGCTTGTGACCAGTCGCGAGTGTTAAGTTCGTTCGATTCCGAGATTGTACCATCATATGCACGCGTTTGCGACAAAGTAAAGGGCTCAGGGTCGTCACGTACCAGTGGCTGGTCGTGCTGGTGGCATAGGTCAGCGAAGTCCTCGTCGTTCTCGTTGTCGAAGGCAGTCTGAAAGGCCGAAACCACCTCGTCCAAGTCCACGGCGGCATCACGCAGCTCAACATCGCACGAACCACACACCTCAGGGCAACGTGCAGTGTCGTGAAAGTGTCCAGGGCAGAGTGGGCACTCCTGTACGAAGGCCGAGGATGCGGAGTGAAATGAGATGCTCCTAGCACCCTGCGCCTTAATACCCTGAGGCCAATTCCCGCCTTTCGGGAGTGGGGATGCCGCGAAGCGGTGCCCCCACCCCACGCGACGGTCACGTCCGTGAAATTTACCGTCCGTACGACGGTTTCGCTCATCACGCCACTTGGACGGTGGAAATCTCACACCACCGCCTCCATGCGGACGGTGAGAATCTCTCCGTGGCGGCGGTGCGTCTCGGGAAACATCTTGCTCGTTTTGTCGTAGGGAGGCAAGTAGGGTAGTGGCCTCACCAATCACACGAGCGAACTCTTCGAGGAAGTCCGAAACGTCATTCTGCTCGTTACCTGTCAAGGGTCGGTATGGCATGTAGCACGGCTAGGTGGGCCCGGATTGCATAATCGATGAAAATGACATTTAGAAGTCGCAAGAAGTTTCAAGAAGTACTTAGTGGTTAAAAGAAATCATCTAGAGGCAATATTTTATATTTTTTGATAATTGTAGTGGCCACAGGGCTGCTTACAGGTCGCGGACGGGCTGCCGTACATACATTGCATATCTTGCGGGCGCGTGAGATATGCAAATGATACGGGGAAGTTATTAGAAGTTGTGAGAAGTATCTAGAAGTCATCCGTAGGCAATGAGAAGCAAAATTTCACATCGGGACATATTCACGGGGTGCTGGGGAGCTAATTTCGTCTGTAAAATGGCTGCAAAGCAGAAATTGCATATCTTGCGGGCGCGTGAGATGTGCAAATGATACGGGGAAGTTATTAGAAGTTGTGAGAAGTATCTAGAAGTTATTACTAGGCATCGAGAAGTGATATTTCACATCGGGTCACATTCGCGGGGCGTTGGGGAGCTAATTTCGTCCGTAAACTGACTGCAAAACAGAAAATGCATGTCTCGTGGGCGCGTGAGATATGCAAATGATACGGTGAAGTTATTACAAGTTGTGAGAAGTATCTACAAGTTATTATTAGGCATCGAGAAGTGATATTTCACATCGGGTCACATTCGCGGGGCGTTGGGGAGCTAATTTCGTCTGTAAGCTGACTGCAAAACAGAAAATGCATGTCTCGTGGGCGCGTGAGATATGCAAATGATACGGTGAAGTTATTACAAGTTGTGAGAAGTATCTAGAAGTTATTACTAGGCATCGAGAAATGATATTTCACATCGGGTCACATTCACGGGGCGTTGGGGGGCTAATTTCGTCTGTAAACGGACTACAACATACTTTTACTTTGCCCTAATGATACGCATATTATTTGCAGTTGCAGGAGTCATGGGGCACTAGCCGTTGCCGGGTGGCGGGTGCTCAAATTCAAAGGTGGCTCAAATTCTGCAACTCCTCTATGGAGACGCCCGAGGCGCTACCCAAGTCCGAG
>LGRX02016614.1:0-14480 GCA_001247695.2 Cymbomonas tetramitiformis
TCTCGCAGCGAGGCTTCCGGGCCGCTCACACGGTGAGGTCCTCTCGCAGCGAGGCTTCCGGGCCGCTCACACGGTGAGGTCCTCTCGCAGCGAGGCTTCCGGGCCGCTCACACGGTGAGGTCCTCTCGCAGCGAGGCTTCTGGGCCGCCCACACGGAGAGGCTTCCCCTTTCAGCAGCCAGCGCTTTGCTCGGAGCATCCGGGGAATTCTGCTTGGCGGTGCACAGGTGCCGATGATGTCAGGTTTTCCGGGTGCTGATGGGGAGCTGGTGGCGACAGATTTTTGTGGTGCTTGCGGGTGAGCTAGCGATGACAAAGCGAGGAAGGAAGGAAAGAGTGGTTTTGCGTGAAGGTGCCGGGTTCCACAAGGGTGGTAAAGCGGCAGGTGTGATGCTTGAGCCATTGCAAAACCCTCTGGTGCCAGCTTTACGAGCCCTGTGTCACTCATCCTACATCACTTGGCCCACTGCGGGCGAGCGGCATAGCCCACAGTCCCCCGCGTTTCCCTCACTCTGCACCTCTCGAGTGCAGCTCTACATGTTGCTTTCCTATGGGAATTCATGGCGTTTGGTGAGCTCTCGCCACATTATACCGTCGTGTATATTTTGCACCTTCTTGAGAGGCCTTTGGTTATGGTTTGGGCTAATGAAGCTAAGACCAAGAGCTTGGTTGTGTGGGCCCGCGTCGTGCGGCGATCATGAACCCTCAGTGAGGGTCGCCCGAGCTTGGTTGTGTGGGCCCGCGTCGTGCGGCGATCATGAACCCTCAGTGAGGGTCGCCCGAGCTTGGTTGTGTGGGCCGCGCCCAGCCGGCGGCGATCATGAACCCGCAGTGAGGGTCGCCCGAGCTTGGCTGTGTGGGCTCCGCCGTGCGGCGATCATGAACCCGCAGTGAGGGTCGCCCGAGCTTGGTTGTGTGGGCCCGCGTCGTGCGGCGATCATGAACCCGCAGTGAGGGTCGCCCGAGCTTGGTTGTGTGGGCCCGCGTCGTGCGGCGATCATGAACCCTCAGTGAGGGTCGCCCGAGCCTGGGCGGTTGATTTAGGAGCTGCAGGGAGTCTTCTCCCTAAGTACGCGCTCCCATCATGCGCATCATGTGGAAGGCAGCCCACTTGGGGTACTTGCTCATCACGCTCCCCGGCGGTGCTGTATCCCACAGGGGACGCTGAGGTGGCTTCCGCGAAGGTCAACTCGGAGGTGCTGGTGCTGCTCTCGTTGAGGCTCGCTGAGGATGACAGCGACCACCGGCAGAAGGAGGAGGCGAGCCAACGTGCCCTAGAGGATCGAGAGCTGAGGAAGAGAGAGCTGAAGTCGCTGGTGGGGCAGGTACGCGACTGGGAAGTCCGCCTGGGGCTGCGCATGCCATTCAGCGCCAAGCGAAGCTGGAGGGCGTTCCGGCATGCTATCAGGGCCGGCATGCTATCAGGCAAAGGCGCGACGAAGGGGAATGTAGAGAACTTGGTCAGACCGCCTGTGATGGATATGGCATTGTCGACGGATGAAGAGATCAAGCTCCTCACCGAGAAGGTGCGGCGATCATCGCGTGGAGATCGAGCGGCCTGTAAGATCGCAGGGTGCTTCTGAGCGCCCGCGGTGGGCGGGTGCAGAGCGTGGTCAGACTGTAGGGCATGTCACCTGGCATAGGGCATTGGGCGTGCGGAGAGCTCCGATGAAGCGAGATCTCACGAGACAACTGGAGAGGGCGCCGTGATGGGGGGAGTGGTACATCGATGCAATGTCCAAGTGCTGGGTCCACATTTCGTTCCGACACCTGCACGTAATGTGTTGTAGGCTGCGGCGGCGCCCACGTGAGACTCCCACATATGCACGTGAATCACTCTAGCAGCTAGCGCGTGGAGGGCAGAATGCCTGTGGAAAGCCCAGCCCTCTGCAAACTCTGAGCTCTCTGCCTGCACCCCCGCCTGCGTCCACCAATCACAGGTGGCGGCGCATTCCAAGGAGGGGACCGAACGCCTCGAGCAGCTGGCGCGGTATGTTGAACAATGGGAGACGTATGGCAGTCCACCGCCGCCGCCGGGCCGCGCGAGCTATCTGCTTCCAACGGAGACCTACGACCTGAGCTATGTACGATTTGCGGTGATCTGCGAATGGCTGCTGGAGGTGCGCGCCGCACGGCCACAGATAAACACAGGATGTGTCACATGCCCGTGGGCTGGCAGGTGCCGGCTAGCAGCCATCCAGAGGCCAGGGGCGCCCTGAAAGGGGTATGCAGCACGGAAATGTCCGAAGGCCACAAGAACGCAGTATGATGAGTTGTGGCAAGTTTGGTGTGCCTGCCACTGCAACTGGCATGTGTTGCCGTGTCTGAAGCAGCCTCTCGTGTTAGCTGTGTGCTACGGGCGATGCTCGCAAATGACCGGTAGCAAGGAAAGAAACCTTTCGATCAAGAAAACCCCACCGTGATGTATGCGCAGCTGGAATACTGTGAGATCGTCTGTCTATTTGTAGCCTGTAACACTATAGACCATTGGACCAGAGCTGATAAACTGCGCATGCCGGCAATCGGAATTTCGGAGCATGCGGAATGCGAGGCGGCCGTAGACCACCCAGCTTGCTTTTACTCAAAGGCCCTCGCGCCGTTGGATGCGGCTCCGCAGATGCGCACAAGTGTGCTTTTGTCCATCCGATGGAAAGATGACGAGATCAAGCGACTATGCAAGAAGCTGGAGCGCCCCCTCGGCGAGATTGAGGCCAAACAGGCAGAGCTCGAGGAGCTTGGCGTCACGGCGATTGCTGTGAAGGCGCGGGAGACCAAGATAGCCCATCTGCAAACTTACTTTGAGCCCCTCGTGGAAGATCAGCAGCGCAAGCTGATCTTCTTGTGGGACCAGCTGAAGGTGCCTCAGCAGGAGCGGGATCCGTTCTTGGTCAAGCCCGAGAGTCGAGGCGCTGTCACCACCGAGGCCACGCTGGATATGTGCACCGCGGAGATTGCGACGCTCCGTCGTATCCGTGACTTCGCAAATCTCCAGGGCGTGGACAAGAAGGCTGCCAAGCCCCGGGGGTCCGAGGATCAGGCGCTCTCCAGCCCCGCCATGCAGGTGAGTACGGCTCTCAATGCCCGCATGTCTATGTGGATGCAGGTAGGCCTGAGGCCCTTTTTATGATGTTTGCTAGCTCGGCATATACGTCTGCAGTAGAGAGGTGCAGATTTCGTTATGGCGGCTGCACATCAAGTCGCTCGATCTCGATTGTATCTTATCATCCTGCTCTAAATTCAACGGTTTCTATTCATCCACTCTCACGCTGACGTTGTCCGGGATTAAATTGTTTCTCTTCATTCACTCGCATGGTGTCTGTGGTCCCTTATTTCGGGGGCTCGATTGTTCATATTGCACGTGTATCGATTTGGCAGAGCGCGCTGCGCTTGCTTTGACTTTATAACGGGAGATCCCCGGTTAGCACTTCTGGGCTAGCATCGTTCTTCCAATTGCTGGACGGCGACGACGGCACAATGACCCATGTTCTTCCTTAAAAAAGGCTTCCCGTTGGAAATGGATGGATCCGATAGGGTGGATGGAATTCCATATTCAGAGAGCTGCCGATTCCCAGTCAGTATGTCTTGAGTATCAAAACTGGCGAAACCTTAACTCTGACAGTTCAGCGTCAAGAAAACAAAAGCTTGATCCAATGATGGGGAGAGATTCTCCAATTGTACAATTTCTCGTATTCACCGCGCGCGGCTTGAGCCGCTTGTGCCCCCACCCTTGGATCTGACTACTACTTTGAAGTCAGAAGCAGAATTGCAGACATCTGCCGCCCGCAGCAAATTGCCTGTGCGCTGCCTGCCGATTGTGACCGAGGCCAGCACCACGCCAGTGCTAGCCTGCAGCAAGCTCAGAGTCTGGTGTTTGAGCTGACCTAGGGCTGGGACTGGGTTTTCAGGACTGGATGGCACGGCAGCAGGCGGCATTGCTGCAGTGCATGGAGTGCTGGGGAGCAATGCAGAAGGGGCGGAGCACGGAGGAGTACAAACGTGTAGTGATGCTTGCGGCATCACCTGCTGGCATTCATGAGCTGGAGGTGATTGCTGCAGCGCTGTCGGCAGAATGGGCTCTAATGAGAGAGGAGATGGAGCAGCGGCGGCTCGAGGATCTGCAGGCTGTGATCACAAATACCGTGGATGGTTGGGTTGTGTTCAGAGATTTGCGTAAATATCTGCAATCGCAGCGCTGCCGGCTCGGTGATTTGCTCAACGAAGCTGATCGATCAAATGCCAAGGAGCTTCACCGGAATGACGTGTCCAAAATGCTGATTCGCCGAGAAATTCATCACAACGAGGCAAACGTCGACATGTTTTGTGATATGCTGGGATTTCCAGACGTCCCGAAAGCGAGCATCACCAAAATACTGCAGTCCTACAAGCAACTTGAAAAGAACGAGGTCAAGAAGAGTGAAATATCTGCTGAAGCGAAGCGGCAACTCGAGCAGAGGTTAGAAGAAGGGATGAAGAGCAGCACTAGTAAAACATCGAAAGCAATCAGTGCAATGGATCGTCTCAGGGACCGGGCAACGAGCACTCAATCATACAGTTCCACACGCCAAGCAACAACATCCAATTTATCCAGACCTCAACTTTCCAAACCTGAAACTTCCAGACCAGGGACATCGCGTCGAAGTTCTATGAAGCCGAAAACAACAGCATCGTCTTCATCAATTGGCTCAAAACCGTCGGGAGAAAGAAGCAGTCCACGATCGAGACTTGCGAGTGAAGTTACTCCGCGTTTGAGTGAGAGCAGTCCACGTGGTCTCGAGGAAAGCTGAGGACTGGGGGCGGGGGCTATTTCATCTTGGAATAGAAGAGCGAGTGTCAAACCCGGAATATAAATTTTAATTCTTAATTTCGGAATAGAAATATTAAATTTCGCATTCGGCGTTGTAAAAGATTCTCCGTTCTACAATAAGATGGTACAATTTTAAACTTAGAAGGGTGCATATCGCAGGTTGAATTTAGAAAGTGCGAAAATGATGGTGTGACTCGCATAATCATTACATGTTTTAAAAGTAAGTGTGAATATTGAGTGTGTACTTCACGAGGCTGCAAGTCGGTGCGCTAGCGCGCTAGCGGATGGGCCGCTATCGCTAGCGGCAGTTTTGACCCACCTGACGCCGCGTCAGCGGTTCGGCGGGTCTGAAAAATGTGCCCGCCCCGCCCGTGGCCTGGCGCGCTCGCGGGTACCCTGCTCTTGACCCGCCCCGTTGGCGGTTAGGGCGATTTTGGCCTTTGGATCCTTCCTTGAATGTCGTGTGACTCGCTTTTGCATTTTGGCCTTTGGATTCACTACTCGACGAAGAGATATCCATGTTTTCCGTATCTTGTTGATAACTAACAACCTGGGGTTTCCAGCAGCCTTTAACCCCGGCGAGATTAAAGGTCGTAGATTTTTTAGTAAAAAAATGCTTGTACGAACGCTGTTGCGAATTTTTTGCCCGTGGGCGGGTGGCGTCACGTTTACCGCCCCGTCGGCGGTTGGTCGCTCGTTCAGAAATCTGGCGCCCCGCCAGCGTACGTTTCGGTTGGCGGTTGGTCGAAAAGTAAAACGGCTCCCCGCCGGCGGTCGACTCAAAAACACAACTTTATACACCCAGGGGACCCCTGGTACTTCAGACATGTCGATGTGTATATATGTGGGCTGCAATTCAATGACACCCGGCAATGCCGCCCCCCCCTGTATATGCAAAGATTTCAAATTTTGGCACCCTGGCATATATGGTCTATGCAACGACTTAATTTTCCAGCAATGGGGGCGGATGTATCATATCGCTTTTCCTGACCCCGGGGTACCCCTTGTTCGCCATTTGTAATATCCTGGGGTCCTTGCCACCCCCCCCAGCCGCTTCTGCTACGGGAGATGGTAGACGGACGGCCCTCATCACGTCACTTGTCTCTGAAATTTTTACAAGCTCCAAAATTTCGAGGTGAGGTCAGAAAAGACGACACGTCGGATGATAAACGAGGCACTCTGCGAAATAATTTACAAATTTAGTATAAATATTATTTTCAAAGAATTTACTCCGTATTCATAATTTATTGGGGGGAAAATAGGAGATGAAATCGGAGATTCCCCCTCTTTGAAAAATCTCGATCTGAAAATTATATTTGCAGTGTTAAGGTGAAGCCCATCTATTCGGTTTCCTATTGGTTTACGAGAGAGAAACCATCGTGACACGCAGTGACACTGTAGACTTCACCACACTGCCGAAAGCCCATCGTGTCATAGCCGTTGCCATCTCGCGGGGAAGCGCGTCCAGAAGCGTCCACCCAACGCCTGGCGGGTGAGTGTGGCTTCGTTAAAGATGCCAACGTCGTGAAGAGGATGGCGTTGTAGACGTTGTTGACCTCCTTGGTGGCATCCACCAAGTCGAAGAGGGTGTCGTTGGCGGGGTCTTTCAGCTCAAATGCCGATTGCAAAGATGTCACCAACGACGTCCATAGCGCACATTGCGGTCCGACTCGTCACCTCGGAATGACGCATCCTTGGCGCCAAGAGCGTCTCGAGACGTCCTCTTGATCAAATCCACGTCCCATGAGGAATTCTGAACGGCCACGGCACGTGTCCGCTCAGGAGCCGTCAACGTAGCTGCTGGAGATGCAGGTGTCGGCCGATAGCGCATCCCAACGTCTCGGGAAAAAATTGTGTCTAGTCGAATTCGGTTGTGAGCCCCCATGGGGGGTGTAGCGTGCGAAGAAACACTCATGATAAAAATCCTATAGGTGGGTACGTCGGGGTAAGGTGGCGATGGCGCGGAGAGGAGGAACTCGCGGAAATGGTGATGGCAAAAGCAGTCAAAACGTCCGGAACTGTGAAATCCCAATTGTAGAAATGCGGAAGTCTAAGAACACGTTGCGCAAGAAGTCCGCGACAAAGAGTGATCAATTCCAGTCTAAACGAAAATCCCGCGGACATCCAAAAAATCACGTAGGGTACGCTGTAGCGATAAACACAATTACTCCGTAACGACGCGTGCCTCAACCGCGAGTCCTCATAGCGCAACCATCAAATGGGGCCCCCAACGCCCCACCAAGCGGAGGCGTTTAGCCAATCATGCTACCAAAAGTAGTGGAAGGTGCCTGGCGCACCATAACCTGTGAGACATATAGCTACGGATATATATGGGGTTACGGTCAGAATGCTTTCACTTTTGGTGTTTGCAAGAGTGTAAATAAACATACGGATAGTCTCGGCTTTATGCCGGAAACCCTAAACCCGTGACACCCGTACTGTACCGAGTACTAGTACAGATAATAGGAAGTGACACACGGTGCGTCACATCCAGCAGTTTTTGAATTAGTTACAATCTGCACCAACCTGTGCTAGTAACTCCGAAGTATTTTAACCGACAATACCGATATCCGACAATATCCCTGTGATCTAGTATCATCCGAAATGCTTTCCCTGCATTTCTTGTAAGTGTTAGCTTACACCGGAGTGAGCCTTGTCTAGTCTCACACCCCGAACAACATGCGCGGATGCGCGACCGACAGGTTCGGGCAGTCTCGGCAACACCACGCCCGCTCTTCGTTGCCCCTTAATTGATGAGCAGCACTATAGTATTCACTCTGGCTTATATATATATATATATATATCGGTCTTCTCGTGACATTCCACATTAAACCCAAAAAAAATAGCCGTACCCCCCGCTACGCCCAATCTAGGATTGAAATTAGATGTCTACGCCCAATCCAGATTAAAATGCGATGTCTACGCCCAATCCAGATTGCAATGAAATGTCTACGCCCAATCTAGGATTGAAACGAGATGTATACGCCCAACGATTAAATGAGATGCCTACGCCCAATCCAAGATTACAACGAGATGTCTACGCCCAATTCATATTAAAATGAGATGCCTACGCCCAATCTAGGATGAAAATGATATGTCTACGCCCAATCCAGATTAAATGAAATGCCTACGCCCAATCCAACATTAAAATGAGATGTCTACGCCCAATCCAGATTAAAATGAAATGTCTACGCCCACTGCAAACTTATCCCATTATATAAAAAGGCGTATCATACACTTTATTGTAAGGTTCACATCTCACAATTGAAATGTCAAAGGCACAGCAAACAAACAAGCTGATTCAAATTCCAAAACAACTACCTAAAAAAAACATCATGCAAATTCCCAGCGTCCCATGTTGATAATCACGACTAGTCCTGCAAGCAATTCCGTAGCCCTGCGAGCCGTGCAAGGCAACCTCTACCCGCCGCACATCGATCCACATCCGCCTGAAGGATTATCTTATCAAACAATTGAAATTGAAAATACCCCGCTTATTTTGCGTTGCAGGACCATGGAATTGATGGCACAGTACGTGATTATGTATTTGAGTTTGGCTGATGTCATGTTACTGCTACCTTCACTGCTGATGCACACACGATACAGTGTACACGGAACACAAATCTGCAAGTGATTATCTCGTTGCTATAATGCACTACATCTCTAAAGTAACTTGATACCTGGTCTAGTGACCTACGTATGCGTGAAGGTCTCGGCCAGTTCTCTAAACCGGTTCCTAAATGCCAATGTCACGGCCTGATCCCAATTACAACACATCACAACCGGGTCATGTCACGGGCATTTAGGAACCGGTTTAGAGAACTGGCCGAGACCTTCACGAGTACAGTGACCTACCCTTGCCGAGGATGCAAGCTGAGAAATTCGACTTTCCTTGTTTCGTCTTTCTCATGGTAATACGCCACCAAAGTCGCTTCGTTTGGGTACACGAATCAACTCATAGTATGTTCACGGCACAATGCAGCCTCTAGAAGACGGGACTTAGAACATTCAATTGTCAAAATGTTAGGTACCAACCGGAAACCATCGATATCCTTTCCCTTGTTAAGTAGTGTTGCACATCGATCTATAACTTTATTACGTAAATAAAAGCGCATGTGGTGCACAATAATTCCCGTCATTTTTCAACTGAAAATATCTGTTTCAGTTGCAGTAACTCTCGATATGCATGGGGGCGAGGCTACGTGACCTGTTTGCTCACGAGCGCTAACATCAGTGAGCACACTGCCAGTGGCAGGATCTTGGAGTGACACCAAAGACAACCATAGCCACTGTTGCACAGTCCACCTCGAATTCTACCTCTATCTCGGTGCCTGTTGTCAGACTCCCTGGCCCAAGATGATCAAAGTTCAAATTGCTCACGAGTCTAACAAAGGAACCAGTTCGCCTTTATCAGCTTGCACCTAAAACTCTCATGTCCTTAAAACCCTCGATGACCAAATAGCCCATAAGCAGAGCTTGAAATCATATAGCAGCACATCCCTCAATGTGAGCGCAGAGGAGACCGAGACGTTAAGAAATGTTCCCGTTTTGCACACGCGCACATTTTTCATACCAAATGTCTCCGTGCCTCCGTGTTAACACGCCAATTTATGCAAAAATTGAACTCACCAGATCCGCAGTGCCGACTCTAGTCGCACTGCAAGATATCGAGTGAACTTAAGGTTTGTCCCTCTTACGAAGTTGCTACGGCCGTCCGTGCCACTGTGAGGCTAGAGCTTTTGAGTGAAGGAAACCTAAAAAATTGAGATCGAACAGTGGTGTACACTTTCCATATTCCTTACGCCAGAAAATCAGCATATTCCTGAAACTGCTGCATTTGCAGACATATATCGAAAATACAGTGCGGCAACATTGAACAGGGTTGCGTTAGGGCACTGAAAAGAAATGCGGATGGTGCAATCCTGCTTCTCACAACACAGTTCGCCCGGGTTTAAAACCAAACGTGCCTCAGCGATCTATATCATCATCTTCTTTGGTTTTCCAGGGATGCTCTCGGGAGGCTGATGGCAAGATGTCTCCAAAGCCGCCCCACTGCTTTCCGTTACCTGTCGAGGACTGAAAGACCTAAGGAAAACTAAGAGAAACAGTCTGCTCAAAGTTGGAACTGCAGTGCAATAACGACAACTGTCGCAAAATACCCATTATCTACAACAAATGAGGGCAGCGATTTTGGGGTTTTCCACTCTGGCGGTTTCATATCCGATTATTCATAAGGCGGGAGAGTGCAAGAAGCTTGTATGGGACCAGTGCAAAGGGACGCACTCTAGAGCCGTCAGATCGGGTTTCGAGTGCAGCTCGCAGTTCTCCGACCCCTACAATCGATAGCCGACTTCTCGATATCGCTCCTTCGATCTGCAAGGATAAGCATTGCTTAAACAGCCTAGAACTGAAGGAAGGAAATGTGCATCTTTTGATACACTTGAAACGAACCGACAGGCCGATCCTTCGATTCGGTTCGAAGAGCCGACAAAAGCAGCATACAAAAAAGGGACTCAATCTTTCCAACAGAACTGAAGTGGTAACTTAGAAACGCGGCTTGATACAAAGTCCAGAAAAGGGTGGGGGGGGGCTATTCAAGATCGCTCCATTCAACGCTCCCGACGCGATTAAGTTGGTTACTCACAGCATTCCGCAAGCTGTCGCGCTGTTCTGTTATTTGCTTCAGTTCCCTCTTCAGACTGTCTTCAACAGCTACAAAGGCTGCTTCCTTCTTCTCGAAAGCTTCTTTCTCGGCCTGCCGATCGTGTTCGTGTTTTGTGAGAGAAGTTCAGAAAGCGCGATACAGAAGTCATCGCAAAGGAATCTCACTCGGTATTCTACTGAGACCTAATGTTGCGCGAGGAAAAGAAGCTGTGTAAATTACATATCTCGAAAGTTCATATCGCGCAGTTACCCACTTACGTGTTTGTATCGCATACCTTAAACTCCCAGTTATCCAGCATCAGGCGGACAGCAAGGCCGGCAGCCACAAAGGTGCTCACTGTACTCGACAAGCGCTTGCTTGAAAAAAACACTGAAAGGAAAGAACGTGGTTCCGCCATCCCAAAGTACGGATACGGACTGCAACTGGTGCTATAAAAGTCACTAGGAATTCGGAAGCAGTGCTCGTTTGATCACCTGATGCACATTTTCCTTCTTTCAACTTCCAATAGAATACAGCATACAATACACTATGTTATATGATATATCTACACTAATGTCCAACTGCAATTCTAACTTCGAAGTTCCAACTTGTGACACAAGTATCCACCCGACCGCTCCACCCGACCGTACTTCTCACTACTGTACAGGTAGCCTACCGTTCACGCGTTCAGCAGCGGGACAAGAGGCCATCGCATGCGATCGGATGGCCATCGCAGCGCAGCGCATCATGCGATGGTTCATCGCATCGGTTCGATCGGGCGGGGGGGGAGAACAAGTACATGAGACTAGAGAGGACCCCACCCAGCGCAAGGTCCGAAGTGCCCAGTCCCAGCTCAACGCAAAAGAATTTTTGTATCACTATCAGACCGAGAGAAACATCGCGGACCTCAAATAAGGCAATCGTCAAAATATTTTCGTGATATTCTGTAGGCTTATATCTCACCACAGCGGCACCCGATGAATTTGAAGTCACGTCAAGGGGATGGGACACGTGACGAAGGAAGACGCTATTGGAACTATGTGAGGTACGCGTCCTCAGCAATCGCGGGACGGATGTGAATAACGGAATGGTTTGTTTATAAAGTCGTTTGGTCGAGGACGTCAGCGGAAAAATGTGAAGCTTTGGATTTAAGGGTGAGAACCGCGAGTGAACTTCTTGAATTTCACCTGCTATTTACAGACAAGCGGGTATGGCGATTTCTTTGCAGAGTACTTTTGCAATGAATGTAAGATATATTGGCGACTGCGCGGGCAAGCTTGCAGCTGCGGTTCCTTGATTTGGAAGGAAGGTTCGTGCCACCCTGCAACCATACAGGTTATGAAGACTTCAACCCACCGTTTCCTCCTGGATTCCTGTGTCTGCGGCGGTGAGTTGAGGAACTGTTAGCTTTCTTGTAATTTAATTTTCGCCTTGAGAGTTGTCCGATATGACCCCACAATTTGAATTCTCTTATGGTTGCCATTTTTTTCTGCTGTTTTATGTTCGTAGTGTCGCGTGTTATGTTGCGTGCTCTTGGATAAAGCACAACGCTCGAAAGTCGGGAGGAAGGGAAACTTTCCTATGGGACACCCTTTTACGCCTTCATAGCGCGGGCGTCAGACACAGCTCTTTGTGGAAGGATGTTTCGCTCTTCGATGCGTGGCCGATCGAACGCGCGCCCGGTGTCAGTCTGCGATGTCCTTCCGTCCTTCCAAAGTACAGTGACCTTTACTTGCATGCACCTTTGGTGTGAGGTACATTTAAACGCATTCTCAATTACACCTGCTTGAGCTGTAATTTCCTAGTACCCATATCCAGCGGCCACGCTCCGCGCTCTCTGTGCGCTGGTACATCCCACTTCAAGGCTGGCGCCTGACGCGGCGCTGGGTGGAAGGGGGAGGGGGGGGAATGCCAGGCGGAAGTGACTTCGAGAATGAAATGGGCGCCGGAATCAGCAGTGATAGATAAAGACAACGCTCTGGCTTAATTGAGCACAGGTGTATTGCGTCAACGAGTTATGGCGAGGAGGGCACCTGGCGTGTTGGCGCTGCTCGTGCTGCACACCATCCTTGCGCTGAGATACGCCGCGGCAGGTCTGCGCGCAGCGCGGCTTCCCCAAATCCCAAACAGAGAGAAACTGGGAATGTGTGATATCCCTCTCCACGCAGACCGCAACAGACGAGAAGGGCTCAGCGAGAACCCCTCCCCTTGGCGGTCGTTAAGCTCCCTCCACCCTTGCCCAGTGGCGCGGGAGCTCAAAGCCGACTCAAGTGCCGTTCCCACACTACCGCCCAAGTTATCAGCCGGATGTGCCGGTTGCCTCTGCCGGTTAGGTTTTACGGGTTTTATCTGAAGGTCAACTTGCCGTCACAAGGATCGAACAGTTTTTCTTCAACGGGCATGGCATAATGGCATAAACACGTTCGTCTCCGCACGTATTCCGTTCCTGGAAGTTGGAGTTGAGCCCCAACTTCCAGATCCTGGAAGATGGGGTTGATGGAAGTTGGGGCTCAACTCCAACTTCCAGGAACATTTTCTTACCACTGCTGCCACGGCGCTGTAAACAGAGAGCACACCTCAGTTCGCTTGCTCACATCGTTGCTGGGGTGGGTCTTCCATTCTACAGCATCTCCTCCACCGCCCTCACCACCACCCCCCTCCTTCCCCTCCCTCCACCTCCTTCCCCTCCTCCACCTCCTTCCCCTCCCCCTCCTTGCCCTCCCCCTCCCCCTCCTCCACCTCCCCTTGCCCTCCCCCTCCACCTTCCCCGCCTCCTCCGTCCCCTCCTCCACCTTCCCCTCCCCCTGCTCCTCACCGCCACCATCTCCTCCCTCCCCTCCCCCTCCCCCTCCCCTCCCCGCCCTCTCCTCCTCCTCCGTCACCTCCACCACCCTCCTCCCCTTTCCCCCTCCCTCACCCCCACCTCTACCACCCTCTCCTCCTCCAAGTCCGCCACCGTCCCCCCCTCCTCCAGGTGATGCATCTTCTGATAGGTCCTTTGATAGGTCCTCTGGCGACCCTCAGTTGCGTTCTGTGGAACAAGGAAAAAAACAAAAATATTGCAGGGCTGTATTCCTCCATCGCTTGAAATTGCTGCTATCAGGGAAGCCAAACGGCATTTCCTTATGATTATTTCCTGCAGCACAACTGCGTTCGTAAACAGTCGTTCACTCCTCCCGACCTATCCGAGTCCTCTGCATTGATTGAGGCGGTGAAATTCGAAGCGAAAACTCACTCATGGACGTGTATGGAATGTGTGGGTTCGATTTCGGACCGGGAGGGGCCTCGACTGTGGCAAGTGTTACCGCAGTGTCCATAAAGCGGACTGTGGCAAGTGTTACCGCAGTGTCCCTAAAGCAGGTCCTGCGAGGCCCACTTTGGGGTGAGGCACTGTGCGCCTCAGTCTGGCTGCCCTCTTCCTGAGCCGCCGCTCTTCCGGCGCCCTGTCTGCGGGAGCAGGTGTCGTGTCGGTGGAGGCGGTCACTTCTGTGGTCCAGTTCGCCGAGCTTGTCATCTCCGCCTTCGATGACGCGGCTTTCGACGCCTCTTTCCGGGAGGACTTCGCCGTCTCCGTCGCCGGAAGTGCCGGTGCGCGCCCGGGGATAGCCACTGAGTCCAGCACAGGGCTGCGACCAGGGCCGGGCACGGACACGGACATGCTCCTGGGTTCTCTTCCTCTCTGCGGGCTGCTCACAGGCCGAGGAGTTCCCAGGTCGGGCCGGTGTCCAATAATTTTGCGGGAGGAAGAATTGCGATGCAGCTCTTGATGACGGCGTTGCAGCGTGCATCGTTCAGGTGTCAGCAAGGACGATGTTGTCATCACAAGCGTTCGCAGTGGCAGCGTCGAGGTGACTTCCGACGTGTATTTCCCATCCACGGCCACTGGAACTGCGTCCAGGTCAGATCCCACCTCATCGCCTACTCTCAGCATATCCACTCTGAAGTTACCCTCCGACTCAATTTGACAGTGCCCTCTCTGCCACCCTTAACAGCTACCTCTCTGCCAGCTGTGACAACACGCTCTCTGCCAGCT
>LGRX02016614.1:14567-82392 GCA_001247695.2 Cymbomonas tetramitiformis
CACTGGTCTTTGATGGGTCGAAGATGATTGGTCGGGATGCACTGGTGTTCGATGGGTTTTGGAGGGTGGGGGGCCGGCGTGCACTGGTCTTTGATTGGTCGGACCTTCGAGTCTCGCAAAGTATTTTTCGAGAACTGAAAGAAGACGCCCAGCTCTTTCCTTGCGCCGGCGGCAAGCTCTTGATCCGGGGCCATTGTGAAGGCTAAGGGGTGCAAGGCGCCAGTGATGTTTACTAGAACGAGCAGGCAGTGTAACCGTTGGTGCGGTTAATAGATAGAGAGGCTGTTGCAGGACTGCCGCACCCACCTTCGGTGCCTCTGCACAGCGCAGATCTCGTTGGACCGCTAACACCTTAAGGGTGTGGCATATGACGCCCGATGTCGCCATCCTGACCCGACTCTCTATGGTGGTTGAGAGGCGGAGTCTCAGGAAGCTGGGTCTCAGGAAGATGGGTGCGGCGGTGGTGGTGGTGGTGGTGGCCAGGTTGCGACCAAGGCCCCTGCTTCGCCGGCGTGTTGTGTGCGGACACCTCGGTCGGTTTCAAGTGCGGAGGCTGCCCAGTCGGGTACAAGGGTGACGGGGTGCAGTGCGAGGAGTGCTACCTGTACGCCGAGATCATTGGCAGCAGCATCCACGGCTTGCCTGCCAGCCGCATGCAGGATATCACCTTCTACGGGAGGGGCCAGCTGGCGCTGTATAGCACGCACCTAGGCCCGATGGTCCCAGACCCGGAGTGCGAGCTGGAAGGGGGGTTCACCTTCCGGTGGGACGCAGTGGGGGTGGGCGGGGAGCCCATAGCGTTTGATGAGGACACCAACAAGGTGTGCCTCTCCCACTACCCCTCGCAGCACACAGGTAGGCTCATCGACAGGGCCCAGGAGGTACTCATGATGAAGGTTTTGTGGCAGCTTTGCTGAAGTTTCGCTTAACAGCTTCCCATGCCGCTGCCCTCGGAGCCGGCATCGCGGCAGCATGCTGACGTGGCCTAATGAGGGCGGTATGAGGGAGCCTTGGGGAGAATTGGGTTGAGGATGACTTCGGCGCGGATCATGCTGGCGCCGCGAGCTCTTGTCCTTGCGGTGCGCCAGCTGGCAATCAGCAAGAGCGCTCCGCTGCGGTGTAGCGCATGGCGCAGGGTTGTGCGTGCTTGTGTTTCCTCAGAAGCTCTCGGTCACTCCTTTAGGTGGTGGATTGCCTCAATTGGAACGGGGTGTTCAAGGTTGGGGCTAGGGTATGCTGGTCTGGTGGGGGGCGAAGGAAAAAGCTGGCACGATGGTGCCAGGGGGTGAACATTTATTTCTATGGAACCATGGTCTGGTGAAGGGGGTGAAAAGCCTGTTTCTGGGGAACCATGGTCTGGTGGAGGCAGATAAAATGTCCAAAACGATGTTGCCATAGTTTGAAGGAGGGGGTATATGGGTGTCATCACAGGCGCACACCTCGGAGCTATTCCTGCCTTCCGGAACATTTGGGCTTGGAGACTACAGCCGGTACGTGGTGTGGAGGGGGCGTGCACGGCTGCATCAACTGCCGCCTCGTCAACCGCCTTGTGGGTGAAGTGGCGCACGCCAAAAGAATGTGATGGGGTGGGGATGGGGCAGGCTCTGTCTCTGACGAGTGGAGCCTAGGGTTCTACGGTTGTACGCCCTGAACTTGGAGTGGGCTGAGCTAGTGGGTGTGGACGGCCACAGCGCGGGCAGCGTGGCCCCAACGGTGCGGCAAGGGGGTGTTGCAGCAGAGCCATTTGGGCGGGGCCCTAGGGCTGAGCGAGGCGCCGCCGGGAGGTGGTGGGGAGTCTGTGAGGGGATACGGTGCATTTTGCTCAGAGTGTGCGACTTCCGGTGGGGGGGCGCGATCAGGCTGGACCTGGAGGTGTGTCTGCGGGATGAACCGTCGCGGTGTGCGGAAACTAACATCCGTGTCGTGGTGGAGTCCCGTCCGCTGGTGGCGGTGATTGCTGGCGGGAACGCGACGGTCGGTGAGCAGACCACCATCGTGCTGAGTGGCGCTCTCTCCCAGGTGTGACGGCCGCAGGCGCTGTCCCGGGCCCCCCCTCTCCCCCTGCTCCCAGACGTGCTGCCCGCGGAAAACAACTGCTTGGCCAGCAATGGTTGCGGCTCAGGCTCCTGCGGTGCGTCGTCAGAGTGGAGGCTCTGACAATCTGACGGGTGTCAGAGTGGAGGCTCTGACAATCTGACGGGTGTCAGATTGGAGGCTCTGACAATCTGACGGGTGTCAGAGCCTCCGAAGCCTCCGTCGAAGAGTGACTTGAGACCTTTCCTTGTCGGGGACGAGGGGTTCCATGGGCTACCCTCTCCCAGCGGAGGGTGGATGGGGCGTGTGGCGTGTGGCGGGTCTCCTTACCACGGGCGCGGGATGGGGCGCGGGACAGGACCCGGATGGTGAAGCGGCGGAGATGCAGTATGAGTGGGAGTGCACTCGATCAGACCCCGCGAGTGGGGAGCAGCAGACCTGCCTGACCCCGGAGGGCGGCGCAGTGGTGCTGCCTGGTGCGGCGGAGGTCAGCATGCGGCTCGCAGGGAACGCCGAGGGAGTGCAGTACTCCGTGAGCTTGCGGGTGCACAAGGGTGACCGAGTCAGCGATGTCACCACGGTGCGTGTGCCTTGCGGCGCATGCAACGCCAAGCCATCGCATTCAACACGGGGCGCCCCGTGCTGCATGCCGCGCCTCGTGTATATAGCATGGCGTCCGTTGCCGCGCCGCCTGGGGCGCCTCTTGATCCGCCCTGCCGCCTCTCATAGAGCAGCCAAAATCAGGATGGAGTAGTCGCAGCCGCTCTATCCTGCCGTGGAGCCTTCGTGCACGCCTTATCCCAGGTGTGGGCGAGGTTGGCCAGCATCCAGTGCCAGGCAAGGTGTGTGCCGTGGCGCCTGTCACTGCAGCGCCGCAGAGATGCGCGGCGCCTGTCACTGCAGCGCCGCAGAGATGCGTGGCGCCTGTCACTGCAGCGCCGCAGAGATGCGCGGCGCCTGTCACTGCAGCGCCGCAGAGATGCGTGGCGCCTGTCACTGCAGCGCCGCAGAGATGCGCGGCGCCTGTCACTGCAGCGCCGCAGAGATGCGCGGCGCCTGTCACTGCAGCGCCGCAGAGATGCGTGGCGCCTGTCACTGCAGCGCCGCAGAGATGCGCGGCGCCTGTCACTGCAGCGCCGCAGAGATGCGCGGCGCCTGTCACTGCAGCGCCGCAGAGATGCGTGGCCCCGCTGTCTCTTTGTGGTGTTCGCCCGACCCTCGACTCGATTGAGCTCGAGAGGGGCTTCCAGGGTAGGCTTGGGGACCACAACCCTTGCGGGCTTGGACCGTGGTTCAGTGCAGTAATGTCCGCCCGTCCCTCCGTCTCCTGCTGCCAATTTTAGACCCATGCTCCGCCCCTCCGTCTCCTGCTGCCAATTTTAGACCCATGCTCCGCCCCTCCGTCTCTCGCTGCCAATTTTAGACCAATGCTCCGCCTGCGATGGGTGCCCCCTGCAACACATATGCCCAGGGCACGACGCACGGGCACGATGGAAGCATGCCTTCGCGCCGTTACATGCAGTGTGGGTGGCCTCGGTGACACTGCTGTGCACTGGTGTTGTCCTCGCCTGGGCGGCGTGCATGCGGGTCGCGCGGAGCTTTGAGCGTGGACCTGGGGCCGTCCAAAAGCGAACTCGCAGCTGGCGTGCGTTCATAGCTGCGATTGGTCCTTGTGTTGGCGTTGCGGTTGTGGGGATGATGGGATGGTGGGAAACTGATTTTGTCCCAGGTGTACCTCAACGTGCGGGATGGAAGCCTCCCTCACATCATTATCGAGGTACCCGATTCCCCCTGGCTCATTGGGTGTTGGCGCATGCAACAGTGTGGGTGAAGGGCGGTCGTTCCACTGCTTGTCACATCTCTCTGCCGGAACTTCTGGGGCTGTGGGCCATGTGGGCGTTTCTGAGGGAGTGGGTGGAAGTCGGGCTTGGTTGCAGCCAATTTTCGTGTACAATGCCCACGATAAGCTCACAATCACGTCGCAGCTGAGCCCTGCGAGCGCGGATGCAGCCTATGAGTGGTCGGCAACTGGCGATGCCATGCTGGACCTCGGGGATGCTGACGTGGCGTTGACAGGCCGGGACACTAGCACGTTAGTGATTGCCGAGGGCAATCTGCAGCCTGCCCTCACCTCCACCTTTGAGCTCCAAGCCACCGATGGGACCGGCCAGTACGCACATCCCCTTGCCGCCCTATCCTTACCTCCTCTCTGCTCATGCTTCCTGACCGCCCCCTCCGCCCACCTCCCTCGCTAATCCGCTTCCCCATCCTCCTCCCTAACTCTGATACACCCCTCCCCCCACGTTAACTCTCAGCATTTCCCAAGTGGGCTGCGTGCGTGTCTGAGGTCCTGGCGGGCACGGCCTTTGGAGAGCTTGGTAGATTCGTCTGCCTTTGCTGCAAGGAACGGCAGAGGGTGGTGATGTCCACGTGTCTTCCCTTGATTCGGCCATTCTTGCCACGGCTCCGCCCTGTTCCTGAATGCTGCTCACTCCACTGGGATGATGGTGGGCTGGCTTTTGGCGGCGAATCTCGTGCCGTTCAGTGTCTGAGGTCCTGAGACAGCAGTGACACCGAGGGCCATGAGACAGCAATGACACCGAGGGCCGCTGAGGTCACTGGCGACAATTGAGCTGATCCTTGCTGCCGGCACATGCAAGTCCTGACGTCGGACTCGGGGGACCTGCTGGCTGGGGCAGAGCATCGGCCACCTTCGACGTGACACCAGCGCCGATCCCCCAGAACGGCGTTGTGAGCATGCAGGAGGTCACGCTTGACGGGTTTCCAGCGTTCGAGTTTACCACCTCCGGCTGGACGGGGACGGCGGAGCCTTTGTCGTACCTCTTCCTCGTGCATCCAGGTGTGGATCCGGAGACGCTGCCGCAGGCGGAGAGCGTCACGCAGGCGCCGCCGGATAACTCCACGGCCACGGCCACGTGGCGGCGCTTCAAAGAGCTCGACGCCAACAAAACGGAGCACATGGTGACGGACTACAAGGCGCTCAACACGGTCTCGGCGGCCTTGCCTGGGTGGGGTCTTACGGGGGCCACGGAGCCCAGGACCTTCGTGGAGGTGGTCGTTTTCGCAAAGGGCCCAGAGGGGGGAGTGTCATTGCCAGCAACGGTGCTCGTGCAGCTGCCGGTAGTCTCGGAGCCAGTCCCGGCCGGTTTCGAGCGGATGCTGGATTACTTTGACCGGGGGCTGATTGACAATGTCCTCCAACTTAGCAAGGTGACCCCCTCCTCCAACCCCCCGGCACAATGTGTCCAGCGTAGCAAAGTGACCCCCCTGTTGCGATCTCACTCACCAGCTAGTGCGCCATGAGTTTGTGCCACACGCGCTCGAGATGGCACAGCACTTTGGCGGGGGCAGCGGCTCTGTGCGTTGATGCTCATCTGCGCGTTGAGAGCCGTTGATGCTCATCTGCGCGCTGAGAGCCGTTGATGCTCATCTGCGCGCCGTGTCCGGCTCGTGCGGGTCCCAGGGAGGACGCTTGAGGGGAAATACAACGACATTTCCGAACAATATAAATGTTGCGTTTCGTGGTGCCCGGAGCTCAGGCCGGTCAGGGGAGGTGGCTCGGTCAGATACAAGCCATACGGCTCAACACCGGCACAAATGTGACGTGGCATGAAGGCCGGCGTCTGCGCGAGGTGGTGGTCGACACGATACTCAGGGTGCGGCAGGCGGTGCCGGTGACGACACACGCCACCGCGGCGGTGTTGGAGACGTTGTCGCTGACGTTGGCCGTGCCGAGCGCAGTGAGCATGCCCGTGTGGCGGAAAGCGTACGATCTCCTCGCGCAGGCGGCGGGTTCCACTGGTGCGTTGTCGACAGAGGTGTCCGCAGAGGTTGTGGTCGGCCTCAGCCTTCTGGCAGAGTCCGCTCCCACTGAAACCAATCACAGCCTTGGGAACCTCACCGAGATGTCGGCCCTCCGTGCGGTGACCGAGGCCGCCCTCCTCCTGGGAAGGTCTCAGGCGAGCCTGCTGGCGCTCCATGAGGCCCCCGTGCTCTCCACGACGCTCAATCTGGCGATGCGGGCGCAGCGGGACGACCCCTCTGACCCCTCGTCCCGGGTCTTCTTGGAGGGCTTTCCTGTGGAGAGCCTGATGACAGTCGGTCCGCTGCCCGCGGGAGCCTTCGCCAGCGACGTCGGCTCGGTGACCACCGTCACGCTCGCCACCGCGTACGATAGTATGGAGGCCGAGACGGCGTTCGCGTCGGCGGACGATAGAGGGGTGTGGCCCGGAGCGCATGGGGGTCTGTACTTCTACTCGGACGAGGGCCGCCCGATCTCTATCGGGGCGCTTTCGGAGCCGTTGGATATCACCCTCGACGTGAACCGCGAGCAACCAATACCCACTAGGGATCTGAGGCAGTACTTCGCACTCTTCGGGGCGCGCTGGGACGAGCCTCTAGGAGACTACACCAGGGACGGGTGTGTCTCCGTGCCCAACCCACGGCCGCCGGGCACGCCTCTGCCCCCCCGCACGGCAGCGAATCAGGGCACTGCATGGGCGTGGCCGCTTCCCTCCAAAGGCCGCCTCTACACCACCAAGGAGTACGTGGACCTGCTGCTGAACGAGGTCTCCTACGACTTCACGAGTATAGAGGTGGTCGAGAACGAGCTGGCGGCAGCGCTCTGCTATTGGAGTGCGCGGACGGAGACGTTCATCGGGCCCCAGTGTGAGACCTACAACGAGATGCACATGCAGTGCCTCACGGCCGGCCCGTTTGCCACTGTGCGCAGCACCAGCAACGTCTCTGCGGAGGCCGAGGCGATGCCAGAGTTCCACGTACGGCCCCCTCTCTCGTCCTTTCACCCTCCCCAATCTGCGGGATCGTTGCAAGCTGCACGGTGCGCATCCGCCCTCTCGCTGAAACTCCAAATTCTTTTTCATCGGGGAGGGCACCCCACCTACCTCCCCTCGCCGAAGCGCTGGCGCTAGGCTTTGAGACCTCCACATCAGAGGGGTGCTGTACAACGCGCGGGATTCGCCCCTGCCCTGCCGAGCAGTGCCATGACCCCATGAGCCGAAGCGGAGGTGCAGGGAGGCGGCGGCTTGGAAAGCGCTCCAGTCCTGACGGTCCCCCATGGGATGCAAGCTCCATTCTTGTGAGGCGGCTGGCACCCAATGCTTGCCAATCCAACGGTAGCGCGGCGCTCTGGGCTGGCCCTTGCCAGTGAAGCCGAGCTATAAGAGCCCGCATGTTGACCCCACTTTTCAGATGGGAGAATAACTGCGACACAATTGAGATGTGAATGGCATCCCGTCGCCACCCCAAGGGGAGCGCTCGGCCGGCATGACACGACTCGGCTGGCATGACACGACTCGGCTGGCATGACACGACTCGGCCGGCGTGACACGACTCGGCCGGCGTGACACGACTCAGATCTCTGGGGCAGCGGCACCAGGCGCCATCACGTCTGGTACATGGCGGAGGATCCCGGCCATAAGTATGCCGCTGCCGGCGTCACTGTACGGAGGCCCGATGGCGAGGCGGCGGCTGCCATGGGAGGAGAGGAGGAGGAAGGTCCTAGGGGAGGGGAGTGTTGATGGGGAGTGGCGCACGCGTGGGGCGGTTGTGGCAGGGTTCACGGGATGTCACGATTCTGGTGTCCGCCCTCTTCTCGCTGATGGTGTTGTCCCAAGCCATCGCTTGGATGTGCGATAGGCACTGCGTGACCGAGCGCAGGCAGCTGCTTCGGTCCCTCAAGAACCTCCGCTGTGGGTACACCCCGATCGGGGACGGCTGGCTGTGGGAGCTCACAGGGGACTCCGACGTCATCTTCCACGGGCCCAACAGTGAGATCACCCAGGTGCCGCTGCGCCCCTGTGGAGCCCTGTGGCCTCGTCTAGGCGAGGTCACCATTCATCGCCCCGCTGACCGATGACACAAAGTGAAAAGCATGCATACGTGTGGAAATCGACCGGAGGATCTCATTGCTCCACCCTTCCTCTCTGTGTCATGGTGGCCCGGGGCTCTCTGGCAGCTTCGAGTCCGCGGGTTGGGAGCGTGTGAGGGCCCGCACGCGTGGCAGAGCCCCCTCCCGCGGCCTGGCTCTTCTTCCTCGGCTGCCATCTCATCACCGGGAGGGCGCTTCACAGGAAGGTGGGGGGAGGGGGGAGGGGTATAGATTGGGGACGGCACGCTGGAGATGATGGCAGCAGTGGCGGGGATGCCCTTCGTGCGGCTCTACCGGTCGCTGCCGTCCTCGTTGATAAAGAGCTCCACCGGGCTGAAGAGTATCGCCGGGCATGGGGAGCTGGCGGGGCTGAGGCGCCCGGAGTTTGTGAAGAAGAACATCGAGAAGACTACTGGCTTCCTGTCTGGGCTGTTCGGCCGCTTCGCCATACCCCCCGATGTCTACAAATACTTCCGAGGTGCTGGAGCGCTAGGGGTAGCTTGAAAGCATGGCAGAGCATTTTTGAGGGAATCTGAGGGAGCAATAACGGGAGTGCTCGGGGTCAGAGGATGAGGGAGACGGAGAGATCAGGGTGTAAGGGCGGCTGAGGGAGTGCTCGGGGTCAGGGGAGGAGGATGACGAGGTGTATGATTGGCGTGCTAGGGAGGCGCTGAGGCAGAGGCTGGCGGAGGGCAAGCAGTTGGAAGAGAGGCTGACGGATTGCGAGTGGTTGGAATAGAGGCTGACGGAGCACTTGGGGGTAAGGACGGAGGCTGACGGAGCACTGGGCCATAAGGAAGGGGGTTGACGGAGCACTGGAGGGTGAGGAGGGGGGCTGACGGCGCACTGGGGGGTGAGGAGGGGGCCTGATGGCACAGAGAAAAAGCGCAAGGATGACGTCAAGCCGATGGCGCTGGTGGGCAACCCGTTCCGCGGAGGTCAAACTTCGAGGCGCGGGGTCCCTCGCGAGGTGAAGGTGTCCACCGTGGCGGAGGACGGCATCATGTGGTTTGGCATACCTCCAAAGGAGCGTCCGCCGCTGCAGATGGGGCGCGAGCTGCCGGTGGTGCAGAACGCCGAGCAGTTGGAGAAACTGAAGAGGAAGAAAGAACGTAAAGAGAGGAAGAAGAACGAGAAGGCAAACGGGACGTCCGCTTCCCCGAAGAAGAGCGCGACCCCCAGCCTCGCAGCAGAGCTCAGGTGCTCCTCGATTTTCGGCCCCCGGTTTCCCCCGTCCAGCGCCCTCTCCCTGCTTCCAGCTCCGAAACTCACCGTCCCTGGGAGGGGCCGCGCCACACTGCGCACTCTTACAGGGCCTCCCGCTCTCGCCTCCCGCTCTCGCCTCCCGCCTCTCTCTGGCTCCCGCCCGCTCTGATGAACCATTCGCCACAGAAAGCTTGGCGACGGAGGGAGTGGCGTGGCGGATGCGCACACACCCGCCATTCACCTCTTCGCCGCACTTCCCTTTGCCCTGCTCTAGCTTGATTGGTCCACCGTGTTGGGCCCTTGTTCGCCGTCAGTCTGTTCAGCACGACTTATCCGGAGCGTTCATTGAGCGTCTGTAGGCAATTGTGCGTCGGCAGCAGCCGGCAGGACACACCTGCTGGCAGGCCCTCATCCCCCCCCTCACCCTGGTTCTCGAAGTGCCTCGGGCAGTCCACCTGGCACAGCCATGACCGCCCGAATGAGAGAATCACCTTGCAACCGGGCATGTCTCGTTGAGCGCACCAGCTGACGGGGTTGTGAGGATGATGCTGTTGCAGCCTCGCATCGCTGTTAACCGAGGCCTCCGATGCAAGCCAGATGGAGGGCAGCGGGGTAGATACACCTCCACCACTGAACTCCGGCTCCGAGTGGGTCTCGCTGCCCCTCGGGGAGCAAGCAGCGACGGCTGACGAGGGCTTCGACGCGCCGGTGCACCCAGAGCCCCTGGATGGAACCATCTTCGGCGGCCCTGGAGACCCCCTGGCGGACTCGTGGGGAGCCTCAGGAACTGCCACCCCCTCGGCGCCCCCAACCACTGGCAGCAGTCCCCTCCCGACACAACCGGAGGACAAACCCCAAACAGCCCCCCTCCAAAGCCTGCCTCTGCCCCCGGTGGTGGCGGATATACCCCCGGCGTCGGCCCGCTCTACCCGGAGCGTGCGATTCTCAAAAGAGGTAACCCCAGGACACACACCAAGGACACCAAGGAGGCATGACCCGACCTCTGGCCTCCCAAGCCCGCAGCCGGGTTCACGAGAGGGGTCCTCGGCTGGGAAGGGTGGGTCGGGGCCTGTGATGGAGGCATACACCCCATTGAGGCAAGGCGGAGCCGCGGATGTCGGCATGAGCCTACGGCCTGTGGACCAGACGGCAGAGGTGCGTACAAGCGCTCACCTGGCCGCGGAGCCTCACTTCCACAGCCGCGGGCAGGCCGTAACGGAGTCGAAGGAGGCGGCCCCCCTCGCAATCGAGGATGCTGGGCCCTCGGCCCAGTCCATGCTGGTGCGCTCTCCTCTTCTGCCCCCATCCCTCCACAATGCCGTGGGAGGGGCCCTCCGTGCCGTATGTCTCCCCGTGCGCGTCGACGTTGGAGAAGGCAGTGTCGGCAGCTTCCTGCGGGGCACGCGCCGCGATACCAGTGCTCAGTGACCGCGGCACGCTCCGTGGCTGAGCTCCGGCAGCACGGGGATGACGCACACACGCAGGAGGAAAGTCAAGCCCTGGAGGCGAAGCTACGCGGAGATCAACCTGGGGACGAGGCGGCGCCCATTGGTACCTCGTACCTCGTCGGGACGGCGATGGTGTTGGCGTTCATCAAGATCAAGGATGTGCAGAGCACCGAGGAGACGCAGCGCCGCGTGGCGGCAGCTGACGGCCTGCTGGACGGGAGCCTCACCCCGAGCGGGCACAGCTTCCGCGACTTGTACCAGGCGTTCCAGGTGCTGCTATACGAGAACATGACACGGCAAGGCTGGCTGGATCGATCGCTCGTGTGGAATGCCTATCTGCTGCAGTCTTCAGGGGGATCATGGTCCAGCAGTTCCGACGTTGCGACCTTGCTGCGATGCCAGCTACCTCCTGAGGTGAGCGCCCTCCTCGCTCCACCCCCTTCGCCCCACCCTTTCCCCTTCAGCCTGGGTGTTGGGAGACCGCGGATAGCGCTCCGAAGGCAGAGCTTTGCTCCCTTCCAAGTATGCTCCCTTGTCAGGGACACTCATGGCGGGCCCAGGTTCCACGGGAGGGCCGCATGCAGAAGAGCGCGGTGATGTTAGGAGCATGTCGCTGCACTAGGATCATGACAGGGGGCATGTCGAGGCTGAGCGGCCCAGCCGGGCGAACAGTGGTTTGGTGGGTTGGTGGACGGGGCGGGGTCTGAGGAAACCTTTCTTGGGACGATTGTTGATTGACGTTGGAGGAGGGAGGGCGTGCAGGGCATGGACGAACCGGGACACCGGGAGTTTGATGAGGAAGTGATTGGCAAGAGCATGCCCCAGACGCTTGCACGGATTCTGCGGTCGCACAACACGCCCAAGAACAGCACCTGGCTCAGCCTCGGCGACGTCACGGTGCAGCGCGCTGACAACCACATCGACCCTGAAGAGTTCTGGACGACGCTGCTCGTGATGGCCCGCCTGGAGATTGCGGAGGAAATGTTCGCGCTCCCCCCGACCCAGGCGAACCCCTTCCACACCACGCTCATCGACAGCGCCACCAAGTGGCTCGAAACCAAGGTGCGATTGAGGGACTTCCCCGACGGGCTCCCCCCCCAACACACCCCACCCTCCTCGATGCGATCCGTCGGCTTTTATGATGCCCTGGACTCCCAGAGCCCCCTCTATCCGTCACTGCGCAGCGACCACATCCTGCGGCATCCCCGCTGGATGTCGAGTTTTCGAAAACAGCGAGGCCCAACTATTGATCGTCGCCACCACACAGAACCTACGATCACTCAGCCCTTCGATTCCTCACTGCCGCCACGCAGGCCCCGTAATGCTGAAGAAATATGTGACCCTCTTTTTGGCTCGGCGTTGTGAGTGATAAGGACGTCTTTACTCTTTCTCTTCTGTGCCATTTCCGAAAGGGAGGAGCCTCGAGGAGATGCGCACAAACCACTCGGACGCCCTTGCAGGGATTCGCGCGGCGCCAGCTGCCACCCAGACGGCATTTCGAGGCGTTTGCTGTGTGTAGCGGGCGATGGGCTATGGTGACTGTGCACGGATCGGAGAGTCAGTCACGAGTTAGGAGGTGAGACGGGGAGCGGGGAGCGGGGCGTGCTGCAGACAAAGCAGAACATCCACTTGAAGTTGGCCATGCGGGAGCTTCATGCGTCCGCCCGCGAGGTGGTGGGGCAGTGGCAAGACCTCTTCCACCGGGGGCTGCAGGTGCTGCAGCAGGAGCTGCAGCCCAAGGGGTGGCGCTCGGTGTGGATGAATCTGAAGAAGGCGGTGCGCAAGTTCGCGCAGCGGACGCTGAAGAACCACAAGGTGATGCGCCTGGTGCAGACGCGCTGCACGGAGAACTGCAGCCGCAGCGAGCGCGTCCTCGTGCTCGCCACCTTCTGGCTCGGCCTCCTCGGCTTCACCATCACCTTCTACCTGAACCGCGGTGCGTGCGCCCGGTGGCGCGGTCCTCCCTGTGCAGGGCGGCGAGGTGCCAAGCGTCTGAGGTTCTGCGCCTCAAAGAGCGATCTGCCCCCCTCCCCGCGCATGCGCCATCGGGAGGGACCTGTGCCGGCCCTGGGTGTGACTCTGCCTTCCGGGGCCCCTCCCAAATGAAATAGGGAGTGCCTGCTTCGAGAGAGACACTGCAGAAATGCCTGGAGCAAAGAAATGCCACCGCTCCAAATCAGCTCTTACCCACACCGCTCCAAACCAGCTCTTACCCACACCGCTCCAAACCAGCTCTTACCCACACCGCTCCAAACCAGCTCTTACCACACCGCTGCAAACCAGCTCTTACCCACACCGCTGCAAACCAGCTCTTACCCACACCGCTGCAAACCAGCTCTCTACCCACACCGCTCTAAACCAGCTCTTACCCACACCGCTCCAAACCAGCTCTTACGCACACCGCTCCAAGACTATAAAGCTGATCTGCAAGTATGATGCAGCTATCAACACCACTGCGTATCAGATATATCTTTGTAGGTACTGCCTCAACATGGAATAAATGTAGCGATATCAATATCTTTGTATCACTCAACATGAATTCATGTCCTTACAGGTACGAGCATTATAATATCTTAATTTGATGCCTTGTGCATCTGTACAAAGCTGATGATGATATCTGGTACATCTGTACATCGCTGTTGAGGGGGGGAAGTGGCTGCCACGGCGACCGAGGCAGGTCGAGAGTGCTGCGCGGATTTCCGCGAGGGCCTGGGATGTGACCGAGACCTGGACAGCAAGTGTATGGGCAGCAACCCCACGTGCGCGCAGCTGGAGGAATTCTACACGCCTCCGGACTGCAGCGTGTTCCCCGACCCGGACAACTTTGGCGACACAATACTGCTCTCGATGTGCGCGGTGATCCCGATGACCATCCTGCACATGGTGCTCGTCATCATGTTCTCGTGCATGCGTACCTCCACGGTGCCCCAAGCATGGATCCGCCGCCCGTCCACCGTGGAGGAGATGGCGGCGATGTTCAAAGCTGCAGCGGCGTACATTGCGCTCCGCTCTGCTGTGCTCTTGAAGAAGCTGCCCTCCCTGCGGCGCCTGGTGGCTGCAACCCCGAAGGACGATGCCCCACCAGCCTCGCTCCTCGCCGGAATCGCTGGTGACAGCATCTGGCTGCGCTCAAACGCCACGTCTCCAGGCATGGCGGCCGCTGCTGATTACGTTGCCAAGGTTCTTCTCTACCCAATCCAGGTTCGTACCCGCGCGATGTCCACCTTGCCCCTCACGTCCAGATTTAAGTTCTCGTGCCCTTGGCAAGGGGACCGTTTCCGGGGGTTGGCCCCTAAGTCTCAATGTCTCACCCCTGTCACCCCACGACAGTTGTCTGTGTGCAAATTTGTGTTTGCCTCAAGGATTTCGTGTAGTGGACAGATATGGACATGAATCACTAACATCTCATGATCCCATCTATGTCCTGCTCCAGGCATATAGATATGGAAGGGCCGTCCACTTAAATGAGTGCCAGGCCGGGTCCTAACCCGTGAGGGCCTGCCTTGTTTTGGCGGGTATGATGAGGTATGTCTAAAAGTATGAGCGTCTTGTGATGGTACTGGGGGGGCTTGGGGGAGGGGTCCACACTCAGGAGTCAGTGTTTGTCCTGGTGGACACCGTAGCAAACGGCGTGTACTTCTTCTCCACTCATCGTGCCACACTTCTGCGGAATCGCCTGGACCGGGCTGCAGGCAAAGTGGCGCGCCCACCCCACGGCGAGAAGCCCGGTCTGTTGCAGCGCGTGCTGGAGATGCGGGTCTGGCTGCTGGCCTCCAAGGAGCACGTAGCGGAAGTATTTGACAAGCAGGCTCTGGCTGAAAAGCACGAGCTGCTTTCGGAGATGCGGGTGTCCATGTGCGACTACATCGGTCATCTCGGGGTGATCACCATTTGGTTCTGCTTTGCCTATAATATTTTCCTATACGGTCTTGACGCGTACGACCATCTTGGGGATGAGGTGGAGAAGCAGATTCTGATCACCTGGGCATTCCTCGTGCTGATTGACATGTTCTTATGGGAGTGGGCGCCATATCTACTATTCCGATTAGGGCGGCAGGTTGCGTTTCAGGTGATCCTTAAGCTGCAGCTGAGCTCGCTCCTCAGCTCCTTCGCAGAGGGTGAGGTTTGCCGCTGGTTTGAGGAGTTCGAGGACCAAGAATCTGTGGATGCCATCATGGCGTGGAGGGTGGTGGAGGAAAGGAGGATTGAGGCAATGAGCAGGTTTGACGACGGCTTCATCCAGGAGTACATCACGCCAGTCCAATTGCATAAGGATATTGAGGAATGATTCTGCCATGAGCTGTTTTTCAGCCAGCAAAATGAGTGCAGCTGCCGTGATAACTTGAGCCTTTAAAGGGGCATTCTTTAGAACGGCCGAAGTAGCATTGGCATGTTTACTGTTGAAAGGCAATTCTGGCGAGCAATTTCCCTTAGGAGTGGACGAATCTGAACTATCGGTACGATTGTCCTTCATTTCTGCTGTGAAAATTAATACCCATACCCTAACTGGGAGAATTTTAACGGGATGGAATTTGTAACATTTATTTGCAACAAACAGGCATTTGTTCGTCTGCGTGTATTTTGGCTGTGCATGCGGAATTGCATGGAAACTCGACTTTGCTATTCTGCCATCGGCAAATGGAGTTGGTGCTGATCGTTGGTGCCCGGGCATGACTCCACCCTATTACTGGTATCTGCATATGTGACATATGTGGAGTCAACTTCCTCGGGGGCAGTCGTCGATTTTCCTTCAACGGGTCAAAATTTAAACAACTCAGCGGTGATGCATGACGCCGGCATTAACTTTGCAGAATCGGTTAGTCCCTGGATACACGCACGGTATGCGATGTGTATCTTATTTAGGCGGTTGAGGCAAGCATAAAGGAAGAGAATGCTTTGAGCTAAGATATATCCCATAAGCCACTTTGCGCTTGTTCCCATGATATGCTCGAATAGTAATAATTAATGGTTTGTAATCTAGCATATTCACGCGATACTTGATATAAATATTATTCTTTAATGTCTGTAGTAATGGCTTCCGAAGATACGCACGTGTCCTGACCCACGCATGTGTGCTGAAAATCAATCCATATGTGGGTTGAAGACTAGATGGCATGTGCTGGCCAGAACCCATCCGTGGGTTGAAAAACGAATCCGCCTCGAAAATAATGAATATGTCACTGTAGGAACATGTGTTTGTGGTGCACCTCCAACTCACCGCATCTGAGATTCTCACGTCAGTGATGGCTTCTTTATACTTCTTCTGCGCTTAATGTTAGTTGGATTCGCACTCTCGACTCTGAACGTCTGTGACAGTCTGCTGACTCACTATGAACTCGCAAGTGCCGGTTTTCTGCACCCCCGCACTTCCGACTTGGTACCGAGCTAGTTGCTAGGCTCTAGAACGTAGAAGGTTGCCAACATAACGTATTTGGGGTGGTTGTCGGGGGGTTAATGTGCGGGGAGCTTGAATTTGAGGCTTGTCTACAGTATATTATTAAGCCCACTAATGTGCTCTTTTTTAGCCTTCCTACTCAAAGATGCCTATCTGTTGCATCGTGTCAGCTGTCCCACTGCAGACGTCGGCTGTCATACTCCAGATTTTGCGAGGAGCGCACAGACGCTGCTCAGCTGACCAATCGTATTCACAGTACTTCATTAAGATCACAATTTTTTCATATCCGATCTTCCATTCAGGTCCGGCATTGGTTCCAAAAATTCGAGTCAATGATGTTTTAGATTCCCATACAAAATCAGGTATGAATAATCCGAATAATCTTTGATAGTTATGGGCGTCACATTCGAATATTTCCTGGACTTTCATGGTACAGTTACTTTTCCCTACTGTGCATGAAGCAGGTTCATCGAACCTTGTGCCGAATGCCGCATGGGCAAGGGCGCGGACGTTCATGTGCCCCTGCGGACATGAAGCAGACCCGCGGATCGCCGCCCGTCCATTGCGCGCATTGGAAGATACGTTGCAGAGTTTACTACAGTTTACCGCAGTCCAGCAGTGCGCCCGCCCATGCAGCCCCCCCGCCCGTTGTGCCTATTTGCACTTTGTGTCTGTTTTCCCCACTGACCCGAGTGTAGAATTTTGTCACTGTGGTTGAACTATATACTAAAGCTTTCGGTTGCGTTTCGCTTTCGTTGTCGCAGGGGGCGTCACATTCAATCTCTGTAAACGCCACACACACACGCACGCACGCACTCGGCATTCCGTCATCTTCCCGGCCATATACTTTCCTTCGAGACCGCCAACTTGCTTTTTTAACCCTCGAATTCATCACCGTTTTGAAATACTTTGAGGGCAAGAAACATATGTTTCGAAGGTGCGCTATGTATTCATATCCCCCAACTATAGGCGGGTGTACCCTTATTACAACTGCACCCTTATTACCACAATTCCGTGGGCGATGCCTTGCGGCGATATATAGCCCAAATCCAGTTAACCCAAGTTGACCTTTGAGTAAATTTAGAAGCCCGAACGCCCTATATATCGGTCGATGCTCTGATTCGCCTTATCTGGAGCGAAAACGGTGGAAACAGTGTTGTGAACGGCTGGTTTAAACACCCCGCATATCTGAAACCAATAGCAAACGACAATTTAAGTCTGCAAAAGCATGAAAATTGGTTTTAATAGACGTATGCGCGAAGCTTTTGCCACGTGGGTTGAACCCCATCGCGGTACACCGCCTGAACTGGGTGGTGCAAGATCACCATTCTTCCCCGTGCAATAAGGGCACCGTCAGTAATAATTTAATTACACTCTGGCTTACTACAAAGCGACTGACATGCACCAAGCAACAGAGGCATCCGATATTACACGGACCGCGACTTACATGTACACCGGGCGATACCACCGGCACACATACGCAACGCTTTACCCGGCGCGGGCGTACCGTCAGTAATAATGGTACACTCTCGATCTGTCGCTGTCATGTGATCGCCGCATGTCTCGTATCATCTCTCTATATATGGATAACTACTGTAAAGAATAGTCTCCGCGGTTACACGGTGACTGTGCATGCATAGCGCTATACAATAAGTACTTTAAAATCCTGGGTGACGCCGGCGGGTGCATCTGGCCCAGGACGGCCGGAGGCCGCGGGCAACCGCAAGGTGCCCATGACGCAATATCGGTCGAATTAGTCCCAAGGGGTCCCAATGGGTCCAAAACATCCGCCTATAGAGGCCCCGACCCCCTGCGGGTCACAATTGGTGGGGACGAACGCGTAGGAATCCCTGCTGCGAAATCCAGGAATTTCGGAATTTCACCCATCTCGGGGGGTGGGCTCGCAGCGCCTGGGGGGACTTGGTGGCGGCCTCGCAGGTGTTATTAGGGCTTTGCATACGTCAAACTAAAGGTAAAGGTCGAGTGTAAGCGTTGGCCTTGCTTCGTGAGCGCCCCGGGGGCCCACCCGCGACGGGTGACGCCGGCGGATGCATCTGGCCCAGCACGACCGGAGGCCCGCTCTGGCGCGTGGGCAACCGCAAGGTGCGTGCCCATGACGCAACATCGGTCAAATTAGTCCCAGGGGGTCCCAATGGCTCCAAACGATTCCTATGGACGAACTTTTCAACCGACTATGGGGTTATCATTCATGGATTTCTATTTTGTAATAAGGGTACACCTGCCTTATCGCAGTGAGTGCTCATGTGATGTGTAGAGCCCCCGAAGCGCCCCAGATATGGTATATAACCAAAATGGGGGCTTTTTGACGTCTAAAATAGACAATTTTTCCATGGCCCATGATACCGAAGCGCTCGTGTCGCTCCCCGACACCGCATCCTCAAAACAGTGGTAAGAAGGGTACACCCGCCTATTGTGCGCATAAGCCTTGCCGTGCGTCCACATTCGATTACACGAATGAAGTAGATGTGTATCTTATGCAGAAAAGGGAGGATGCCCGAGCACCCTCCAGATGCTGTGTCGCAATGACCCTAGTTTTCCCAGGTTCATGCATGTACTTTGCGCCCCTCTGGCTGTCCATTTTTCTTTTATTATCTACAACACAACAATTGTTGCAATCTGACGTGGGGTTTTCTAATAATGCTGGCGGCCCTTTTATTCTACTGCTTGGTGATTTGGTTTCACCACAGGCCCACAGCTAAGGGCGTTAGCACGGTGCGTTAGCCCCCCCACACACAAGAGCACCCCCTGACTGCACCTGCCAACCGATCTAGCATAGGGCGAGCATGAGCCACGTGGGAAGCATGATGGAACTGCTCACGCTCTTGAGTTCTTGGGCTGCGTGCAATTTCGGTTTCTATGCGGTTTCGAAAGTTCAATCCGTATTGGCATGCAAGGTATCCAGGGTGGATGCTTAATACATCCTGGATTGATGGGTTCGAATCGTTTCCCAACACGCCAACTATGCGAGTCGTCTAAATATTGTTCGAGCTGTAAACGCTTTTCACACTAAGAAATAAGTGCACTTCCCGTTGTGTGAAATATGGTACCCTATATTCCCTCATACAGTACTTCACATATGGTATAGAAGTTATGTTAGTAGCTCTTGCGGTGTAAGAAACGAGTGCAGTGATATATGTATATGTATATGTATATGTATGCAACGCATTATTATTTGTTTTGCTTGTCAATAGTGATGTGATGGTCATTGAGTCAATATAATTGAGGTATATAGGTATACCAAATACGTAGGGGCGCGACAGGATGTATACAAAAACATATTATATATATATATATATAATATTTGCAAGCTTCTGTGAGCGAGGCATGTGTGTGAGGGGAGTGCGGCACTACCGTGGTATCAAATAATCATATGAGTGTGGGTTGGGAGCTAGCTTTTGTGTGTAGGGAATGTGAGTGATGGCAGCGCCTCGCTGCCATAAGAAGCGCATACATGTGTGGCAGCAGTGCGTTGCTGCCATACTATGCAAGTGAGTGTAGGAATCACTGTGTGTGGTTTGGTAGCGAACTGTTGTGAGCAGGGCATGTGTAGAGTGGCGGCAGCAGGGCGCTGCCGTAAAAAAGCAATGAGTGTGCGCGCCGGCAGCGATCCCGCTGATGTGCGCAGTGTGATTGTGTGATGGCAGCACGGCGCTGCCATAATGCGCAAATTGGTGTTATATTTGCTGGCGACGCAGTGCTGCCGTGGTCGAAGCAATACGTGCCTGCAGCGAGGTGCCGTGAGTAGGGCATGCGTGATGTGAAGGCAGCTGGGCGCGGTCGTGGTATAGCGATGTGTGTGGGTCACCAGCTAGTTGGCGCATGCAAGCCATGTGAGTGACGGCATGCATCATGACATCACGTGCCATGATAAAAAACCAAGTGATGGCAGTGAGCGGCCTTGACGTGAGCAGGGTCACGTACATATATTATAAGATACATACACGTTGTATATTATTACAAGAGTGCATATATTATATGGACGAGAGGAATAAATGTACCTTCGGTGCGATGACTCCCATCGTATGAGACAATATGGGGGGGCATTGCTTTAGGGGGCATGACCCCGATTCCGACAAATATATATTAGATATTGCACTAAATTTGCATGCATGTATATAATATCATATATACTACGGATATAAGTCATTCGTATACCTCTCGAAGAAATATATTGATTTTGTTTAAGATAAAGCAAATCTATGACATGGATGGATGATTTGTACATACATACAGACATATGATTAAGTTTTATAGCATAACTAATGAATATGTGTAGTTACGCATAGTGATGACTAAATGACGTGCTACGTATCCACCCGATCGACATCGACAAATGTTCTTAAATCTAGCGAGAGACCGAAGCGCTAACACGACAATGCTTCGGCTTACCGCGTTCTAAAAGCACGCACCATGCAAGCACGCACTGAGGCGCATACTATTGTCCAGCTTGGGCGTGTGCCACAAGCTCGATGAGAAATCGTTATGTCGTAGCGCGACCGTCGACACGTAGGTAGTGTAGAGCGATGCGGGGAGGGAGTGCACAGTTTGCGGGTACATTAATTTGTAGCTACCCGCTTGGTATAGTATAGCGAGCCATCGCTGCTGGATACAGCTTCGTCGGAGCTAAACTGCATATTTGCGACTGCTGTCCGCCAGCAACACGAATGCCGACTTTGCACTCTTTTATTAATAAGCTTCTTGCTGCGAAAACAAGCATATATATACAAGCATATATGACAAACCGTGGTTGAGACCGTGGTTGAGTTCAACTACGAAAACTCGAAAAGTCGAACTCAACCACGAAAAATCATAATTTCGTGGTTGAGTTCGATTTTTCGTTGTTGAACTCAACCACGAAATGGACGCTGACGCGACGCGGATATCCCCTCCCCCCCCACGTAGGCAGAATATTCCGGGGATCTTTTCCAAACCGTGGTTGAGTTCGACCATGGTCGAAATTCCGTGGTTTAAACCATGAACTTCTCTCATGGAGGCACCGACTTTTGCCCCCTATAAGGGGGCAGCAGTACCGTCTCTAGTCACCCCTCGACCTGAGGTGTCACGTCATCCTTGCATCGTTCGCTCTCCGATAATAAAACAGCCTAAGTATTTTATTATCTCATCTTAGAGTTTGCACCCGCCTTTCGACTGCCTCCGAACGCTTCGGTTTCCTTCGGTCTGTGTGATATATATATATAATGCATACATATATATATATATATATATATAATGCATATGCATTATATATATATATATATATAAGGCAAACTCGTCATGAAATGCGATTATTGTGACCTTCCTGCAAACGTTCGCATATGGTTTAATGCTGGTTCGCATCTTGTTGCGATAAATGAGCATACCGAACATTTCGCGTGTATGCGTTGTTCTTACGAAATATTGATGTGCCAGGAAGCAATGGACGACGAAGACGGAGTATACTGGGAGCTGATAGATTAGTAGACCATTACTTTCCGGCGCCTGAAAGGCGTGGAATGAACTAATTCGAGATCTCTTGCCTGGTAGTAACTTACGTACTTTGCAATGTAATAGTAAAGCTATAATATGGTGTGCGACCAAGCATTGGTTGCTGACTTATGGCTTTTGCGACATATATATATTGTAACACTACTAACACTAGCAAACACTCTACTTGTAATTAAACGAATAGACAACGTTCATGCAACAATGCCCGTGTGATGATAGTTGTATAGCCGCGTTTTTTTACGTGATGTGTTTGCATATATTTATATATATATGCTGTAGCACGGATGAGCGTGCGAGAAATTGTCATGGCATTTTGCATCCGACGAAACGGGGGGCTCCTCAGCTCCCCCGAACGTTTCCGTCCGTCACAACTCTAATATATATTAGAGTTTCCACGCTCGGGATCTTTTTGTACATCGAAAAATGACATGACATCTGGGAATGGCATGGTATTGACATCATCCCACATCCCAAGTTCCGAGTGCTGTGTCACCGCTCACCGGCCTCCGCGATGCCCATGCCGATGCCGATGCCGCTGCCGCTGCCGCTGCCGCTGCCGCTGCCGCTGCCGATCGCCAGCGCCATCGCATGACGTCTGCGACTCTTCCCGTCTGCTTCGCTTGGGAAACCGAAGCATCATCATCATCAATCATTGCCATCCGATCGACATCGAACGGTAATTCAACAGTCGCTCGTATCTTCGTCGGCCCTCCGTCCGCGTCCGCTCGCCTCGACCCCCGCCCGACCCGCGCTCGACTGGCGCACTCGCAAGTCACCATACCATGCCATCGTATGGCTACCATCCGATCACATGCTATAAACCGTAAATAGAGGGCAGAACAGCAGATCGACAGAATAATGAGAATCGAGATTCGAGAATGACGATCGAGAAAATGAAAGGGCGAGCAGCGAACGCGAAGGAGCTGAACAGTCCTTCGCTTCCCATTTTTCGCGAGGGCAAACGAAAGACTGTGAACTCTCGACAAACATTCACTCTCTCCAGATCGTTTATCAGCGATGCAGCAGCTTGCCCGGTGCATTTTTTTGTTTGTGCTGCTGGATGACTGACTCTTGTTTTGAAAATGAAATGCACTGAGCTACGTAATAAGTTTCCCAACTGTGATACCCAGCTTTCTGTGCAAGTGGGAATTGCCGTTTGACATCTTGCCCCACTTTTGTTATTCAGCGTTTGTTTTTAAGGCTTCCTTTTCTGAGCATTTCTTGGATCTGCATTGAAACGCAAACGCCGGGAAAATGCAGATTGGACTAACGTACGCATGATACGTAGATATTACGTAACTCGTCCTTGAGTTCGTTGGTTGGTGTGCTCTGCATGACAATACCTTTGCTGCTGCACAATGGCTTTCGGCCCTTGGCTTGGCAGCGATGCCCCCGTTTACTGGTCTGTGATATTAGCCATTTTATCAATCGCCACTTTTGAAATTTAACCGGTTGCTATTTCATTCATTGGCCATCATAGCTTCAACCACTATTTTCTTTGGGCCGTTGTAACACTGTCATTTTTAAAGAGGCAGGGCGTGCGTTCGCCACCGGCGCACTTCGGGATTAAACCCGACCCTGCCGTCGCAAGGTGCGTGCATACTGCTCTCTGTCTTTTGTGCGATCGATATATCTCCCGAGGGGAATTCTTATAGCTAATTTTACAAACTGACTGTGTGCGCCTTTCTTGCTAATGCCAGCGCAGGTGACCCGCGGTCGACACATTAAAGAGCGTAAGCACGACGTCCGTGTAAGCCCGTGGCCATGTTATGTTATAAACCAAGATTGCTTTCTCTAATGCATAAACGGCTATCATCTCCTTGCGTACAGGTGTGGTTCATGAGTGCGATATCTGTGTGACGGTCTGTTCACACTCTGCTAGGATCGGCGTAGTCTGAAGTCGGAACAGCTATTAGTTCCCCTATGCGTATTTCCTATGTGCATGCAATTAGTGTTATCAGGCTTGTCTTTTTTTGACGTTCAGTTTCGTTTCCTGTTCAGTTGACATAGTGGGCCAACGGTTGTGCAGTTTAGGTACGGGCTGCTGGTGTGTAGATGCCGGGGCAGAATGGCCGACGTTGTTATGGCTTGTGAAGGGCCGATATGTGCAGGAGGCGGGGACAGGGTGACGATGTCCAAAGTGGATCTTGCCAGATTCTGCCAAGAGAAGTTCCAGGTGCGATCCTTAATTTAAGCTGAGAGCATCAAGCATATCGATAGACTCGTGGGATGAGCTGTGCAGCAGCCATGGCCGGCGAACGGTCTGCCTGATCTCGAGCTCACGGTGGGATGGCGTACTGCCATTCACCGCAATGTGCCCAGGGGACCACGGTGCATTGTCCTTGCCATCCGTTCCGTTCATTGTGCCCCAGGAGGCAGAGTGCGCTCCCCGTGCCATTTGTCCCCACAAAGTACGCACGTCTGCCTCTGCACTTGGCAGCATTATGCGCAGGGCGTGTGCACTAACTTTGCCATTCACTGCATTGTGCCTATGGGGTGCGCTTCTACTGTGTTTAACCGCATTTTGTCCAGGGGGGGCAGAGTATATTGCCTCTGCCATTCATTGCATTGTGCTCAAGGGGTAAGTGCGCACTGACACACCCCCTTCACTTGCAGGCTACTCAAGCACCAACATCAGCGACACCTCTATCCACTGCAACCCCGACGATGACAATCGCAAAAGCACATAGTATTTCACATAGTTGTTCCTGCTTCTCCCATGTGCATAGACTATCGATTTCCCTCTAGTTTTCCAAACTACCTATCCGCATAGCCTTCTTCCGTGCTCAATGGCACAGCTCTAAAGTAAATACGTTTTCTATATGTAATCGCATCATCCCTGCCTGACATAATCACACGCATCTGTGCTAAAGGTGCATCTGTGCTAAAGACGCATCTGCGCTAAAGACGCATCTGTGCTAAAGGCGCTTTCGTGCTACAGCATATATATATATATATATATATATGTATGTATATGTTGCCGCCTCAAAGCATTCTCAGCCTGGATGCATGTTCAGGCTAAATGCATGATCAGGTTGAATGCATGTGGGCCATTTGCCCATCTTATATAAGGGGTACAATATTTACCGGGATGTTTTATCTATCTAGTAGAGAAGACGGAAGTCAGAGTTTTGCATTTTTAGTCAAGGCAGGTAATAAACTGTACCTTTTGCAGCTATATTGCAAGCTACGGCTAACGGTATTATTTTCTAGCAGCACGGGCTCAAATGCAGCAAACGAGACAAGAACACATCTACCTGCAAGCCACATCATGCGAAAAGGACAAAAGGTCAGCACAACATAACTGCAAGAATATACCACAAGGTTGTGCGTGTGCAGCATACACTGTTGGTAGACCTCAAATGCTATTGGTTCAATATATTCAAAAATTGGCCACACCCGGAAATCCCAGCCGGGTACGGCATATCACATCATGCCACGGGGCGGTGCGTGTGCACCGTACACTACTAGTAGCACTCAGAGCTTTTAGTTAAATGGAAGAGCCAACCTGAAAAAAAATGGTCACATCCGGTTATCCCGGCCGGGCAGTGTCTATTAAAGTATGCAAGGGGGTTGGGCTTGTACATCAATCACTGCCGGCCGCGAACTGAAAATTAAATCAAATAAAAAGGCCAACCTTTACGTAAATTGTCACATCCGGCAATCCCTGTTGGGTATAGCACGATGCCATCCCACACCTTCTAGGATGCTCCCTCAACGTTTTGGGGGCGGGACGCATGAGCCGAGCACACAGGTGTACTGAGCGCCCAGACCGATTATGATATCCTGCTCTCGGCTTAAATCAGGATCGCACCTGGAATTTCGCTTCGCAAAATCTGAATAGCTCCGTCGGCCCCTACCTACAGTCCACACTTCAGCCCAGCTGCGACATCACAAAAGCAAAATTGAACGCCGAAAATGACAGCCCCGACGCTTGTATATACACACACAATGGAGATGTATGCCTAGGGGCACTCGCATGCGCGTGCCGGTACTAGTACAGGGTCCTAGTATAGTGCGAACAAAACGTCAAATATACGATTCCACGAACAACGCGTGTACGTGGCAAAGACAAGGATATCCAAGGCGCACCTTAACTTGGAACATACCGAGGACGCGGTCATGCCTGGACGTTCTTGCGCTCCTGAATCTGTCAACCACGGTGTACCTGGCACCATGCACAACCGAACCTGTAAAATAAGCCTGTCTAGGAAATGCCATGAGAAGTCGAGAACATATGAGTCATAACGCAAGGGTCACTATCCACGTACCTTGCGACGGCAGGGTCGGGTTTAATCCCGAAACGCGCCAACGGCTAACGCTCGCCATGCCTTAAAAAGGACAGCGACCAAAAGAAAACAGTGGATGGAGCTTTGATGGGCCAACGACGCAAGTGGCAATCTGTGAAAAATTATTGATGCATAGCGAACAGTGAAAAGAATGAGCAAACGGTATCAACCCTGGAAAGCCAAGCGCGGATACTGTAGTCTTGAGGTCCGCGCGGCACAAACAAAGCGGAGGAAATTCCGTTAAGTGACGAATACAAAACGTATGCGTGATCTGTGCCATATACCAATAGGCCGATGGCTTAGGTACATACCTGATAGCATCGCGTAGACGCAAAACCTACGTACGAAAATAAACGCTGACCAAAGGTGGCGCGAGCTTTTGAACGGCGATTATCTTTCTCCTCGAAACCCCTAGGGATCACAGTTCCGCCACCTCTTAGAAACCGAGAACGAAGCAACCTCAATCTCACGGAAGCTCATAAGGCAATATGAACCACAAAAGAAAACACATACACTACAGGCAAGTTATAAGAAGAAAGACTTATGAATTTCAGGTTGCACAGTAACTAATACAGCCAGCGCAGGAACTTCTGGAACTAGATGCAGCTCGTTCGCCTCCTCGTCTCGATCCGCGTGTCACAAGAGACCTTTCAGTATTATTCTGAACAGTAGGGGTGTGGCAGTACAGTACTGTATGAGTATCGAGCCTCGCTTGCCCCTTCGACTTCGCTTGCGAGTTGCGACGTTCACGTTGCGACGTTGCGACTCGGTGGAAATAATCTGAAATCTGTAATCTCAAATCTGTATTGGATTCGAATTGACATGATATGACATGACATGACATGACATGCCATGCCATGACGATGCATGTCCAAGAGCCAGAGCGCGAGCGCAGACGAGAGAGAGCGAGAGCCATGTGGTATCAGGTATCCAGGTATGAGGCATCGGCACGGCATCGGCATGTCACGATGGCAGATGGTTTCGGGGGAAATCTGGAGCGTTGAAAAGAGTAAATATTTTCACTTGTGACGGCCCCAAATGTCTGTTTGATCTGAGACGCCCCTTGGATCGTGCGATGCACCAAAACGTAACAAAACGAAATATGCATCCAGGCTACAATAAGGGTACACCCGCCTATAGTGAGTTTGAGTAAAGTGACTCTTTCTCAACGCATGCGATGCGGATGCCTACATAACCACGACATCTGCATTCGGTTCAAGTGCCTGATCTGTGTGCTTTTGCTTGTTCTGCAGTTCCACGTTTTTAGCCGTCAGAATTAGTCGCAGTGATCGATCCACATATTCTAGTTGATATCGATTATCAGAGGGGAAACTGCTTTATATAGGCTGTGCGCAATTCGTTCCGACCCGAAGCACAACTGGCTATTCCTCCCGATAATATGGTCATGAAATAAGCACGTGCTGTCTACTTTAGTAGGCACGGAGGATCGAGTTTGGCGTCATCTCATCTTCCGAGGGTTTCTACAAGAGAGTTTACTGGGATGAATTGATATACACATCAATTCATCAACTTCACATATACATGAGCGCTCAGCGCAACGGAGCTCACGCCTTACGACATATGCTTTTTTAATTTGGCACACTTGTTTTGTACAATTCCTGTGACAGGATTTGATCTTATGTGCATCTGTTGCAACTGAATACTAGACTGTGCATGGTTCTGCATTATTTGATATCAGCTGACGTACCCCGAAGGGAGGGTGTCCCGACTCCCGAGGAATGGTCTGGGAATTGTCTCGGGCGGAATTTGGTTTTACCTTTTTTTGTTATACAAGCACATATTTTCTTTTGCATGCCCCTCCAGACTAATGCTAATGCTAATATTCATACGAACACTATAAAACTAACACTGATACTATTAACAGAACCCAGGAGACTAGAATCCTGGCATCGCAAACAAGACAGCATTTGCAGCTGTCCCATCGCCATGGAGTGGACTGTTCACATTGTGCAGTGAATATTTCGTTGATAAATGCCTGTGGAAAGCCAATTCCATCACCCTCCATCTTTCAATCCAAGACATTCACCGGAATATGTCGTTCTGCCATACTGAGTCCATGCCTTGTACAGCAGGCTGATCTTCCAGTGGATATGAAAGGCGGATCGAATTAGACTGAGAACCACTGAAGCTGCTAACTGCGTATGATCTATCTGGCATGCCGAGGTTTGAGCCTATAATTCATCGCATCCCTTCACACCCGGTGGTGGAGTGGTGTAAGATTTGGTCATAGAGTGGATGCATCAGCGCTCACATACAAAAATCCATGCTTGATGGCTTGGTAGGTTAGGATATGCATTAATGCGGTTGATAAACAAAACTGTGGCAGTTTGACATCTCCTTGCTGCATGGTGTGTGCTTGGGATATACATAACCTAGTAAGATAGACATAGCAATGGTGGATGGAAACAGGCAGAGAGGCACAGGGATGGGACGAGCTCAGTGTGATGCCACGTGACCAGGGCATCAGCACAGTGTCCCTTATGCGGGGTTGAGCGCCCGCAGCTTTCCGCAGAAGCCCCGCAATGATCTGCAGGGGATCTGTGTGCTGATTGCTCGGAGAGATGAGTATGGAACTGATGGGCACTTGAAGTTACGCACCGTGTGGTGAACCGCTCATACCAGCCGGTGACACCAAGCTCGCCCTTTGCGCTTGCCTCAAAATAAATAATGGCCTTGTAGATGGAGTAATTCAGAATCATAGTCTTGAACACTGCCAGGCCGCAATTCTCCAAAATCACCGCAAGTAACCACCCATTGATCACCCGGTGCTCTGAAGCAGGGCCCTCCAGTGACCGCAGCTGCACGGCGTACACCAGCTGGAACCAGATCACCAGAGCCCACGTCAGCGTCATTAGAATGTAGCATGTTTGCACAAACAACGAATCCAGCTCAGCACGTGCCACTGTGACGGTGGCGGCCAGCACAAGTCGCTCGACCGCCTCCTCCGCCTCCTTCTTCAGATTGACTTCCATCCCTTGCAAGACCACCGCAGTGTCCCTGGAATTTAACGAACCCTGTATAATGTCAATCTCAGGCATGCTATTGGCCGACAGCCCTGATCTAGCATCAAGAATACGCCTCCCTGCAGCTCCGCTCTGCCTCCCAAAACCGCCTCTGTGCTGTCCTGCCTGTCTTTGAGCTGTCTAGGCACCTCTACGGATGGCTCATTGCAGATGCAATCCAGTGCCCTTCCCTTGCAATGGTGACTTGGGTATCGCACCTCCTGTAGATGAAGACCTGCAACATGAACCACAGAGTCCTTCTAGCCCTTCTAATCTGGTCTGCCACCGTCTTCCATGCCTCCTGTGCCCCGAGACGCCACCGCCGTGCTCCAAGGGTCAGAGGAAGGGAGGGTGGGAAGTTAGGGTGGCGCGGGGTTAGCGTACATGTCGAACCCTACGGGGGAACAGGGCTGTGGTAAGGCGGTGCATGTGCCTCTCAGGGCGCCCGACAGATGCCTGAGGGCACCCGGGACTGGAGAAGGGGTGGCCAGGGCTGGTGGGGACGGCTGCAGGGTGGGCGTCGACTCTCCCTCAAGACTTATCAAAAGTCCATCTGCCCGGAGCTCTGTGGCATCGCTTCCCGAGAGCGGAGGGTCAGGCAAGCAACCTCATAACAGGGGTGTGAAGCAGGGGGGAGGTCGAGGGGAAGGCACCCTCAGATGGACGTAGATGGCGTCGCAGAAGTTGGCGAGCATGAGGAAGTAGCGGGCTAGGATACGCGCCAGCCACGTGAAGTCCAAGATTACTGTGAACAGGAAATAAAAGGTATTCTCCAGCCTGTCCGCCCTCAACCCCCCCACCCCTCCCCAACAGACGCCCGCCACCACGCAGTAAACGGCATGAGCCTCCACGCCAAAAGCCAGCCTACCATCATCCCAGTACATTTGAGTGGCATTCGGGAACAGGGCGTGACCATGACAAGATACTGCCGACATCGGCACCGGTACACAAATGAGAAGCAGCATGGAGGGCTGGCTGTATGGATCACTGCCAATAGATGCTTTGTGAGAATGTGCGACTTCTCAGTGCGAAGGTTGGGGAGTACCGGAGTGCGCAGACCCTGCAGTCATGCTCGCAGGTGGCTTCACAACCGACGAATGCGACCCAATGGACGGATTATGGAAGGTGCACCACAGCATTGAGCAGAAGTGGGCACCTAAGCGTTCCCAACAGAGATGAAGGAAGGATACAGAGTGATGCGTTCACCCCACTCCGCCTCTCCGCGTGAAGGAGGCAGCCGAATCACGCCCACACATCCCCACCTCCGCATGGCGAGGTCCTCTGGGCCGCACCGTGAGGCAGCGCTGGCGCCAGGATGCCCAACCCTTCCTCACAATGTTGAGGATCAATTCTGTGACCTGCTGCCGTGGGGTCACTTCGAGCCGAAGGCACAAGCCTATCAGGCGGCAGAGCTGCGATGTGGGAGCCCGCGGTAGCAACACGCCTATTGCCGCACTGCTACCGGCCATGTGGCACATTCCATTTGTGGAGCGATTCGCGAGGGATGACGGGGATGCTGCAGCCCTACCTGCTGCTGCCGAGCATCTTTGAGACCATGCCTCTTTTCGCCGGAGCCAAGAACTTGAGCACGGAGGGGGTACCGCCAATGGTGAAAAGCGCGGAAAGGGCAAGATTAACAAGCAGGCTGATGCCCACTGTGATCAGCGCCTTGTACACCATGTCCATGATGACCCCCGCTCGTGGGAACTCCACGCAGGTGTACTCCTCGGCCTGCAGGAACTGCGGAAGGACCTCGTCATCCCGTGCCTGCACCGCCTCGCACATCATGCGCTTCCTCACTCTGGAGCGGCCAGCGGCAAATTCGAGACCGCGTGCGCCACTGCGGCGAGGGCGCTCAGGGTGACCCAGTGCGTCACCACTCCGCATACGCAGCTCGCTTGCACGCTTGCAGTGGGAACCACATCATGTGCGCATACACCAGGGATCACCCCTACTACCACATGTACCAAATACTGCCGCTCGCACCTGCTGAACTCGGGCGCATCCTTTAGTCCGCGGGGCACAACAGGGGAATAAGGGGGGCTGCGGAGGAGGAATGGAGACGCTTCCTCGCGGCTGACCTCATAGAGTTCGAAGCAGGTGGTGTACCCCCAGCACTCCGAGTCTGCCGTGGCAGGGGTGCACCCGAGGTAGGTCTTGAACGCGGTGCAGCACAGGGAGGCACGGCTCCACTCCAGCCACAGCTCCACCATGAGCATGAAGAGGAAGCCGTTCACCAGCACGAGGAGCTGCTGCGCGCGCGTGAATGGCGCGGTCGGCCCAACTGCTGCGATCTGCATGAAGGGATGCGATTGCCACAGTGTCCACAACTCACGGCGCAGGCCCTCGCGCCGCTCCCGCGTCTGCTCTATCTCGGACATGCCTGTGCCGCCACCGTGCCCAGCCCAGGCGCGCCGATCGGATCGCACTCAATTGGAGCACCTGCAGTCAGAAATTCAAGGCCTGCTCGCAGAATTTATTTCAAATAAGATGTGAGGCAGCTTCCTGCTTGAAGTGGGGTCGGACAGCGCAGCTACTGCGCATTCACTAAGAAGCATGCCCAATCAAAAGCTAACTGCACCTCTGCGGAAGGTCCCCCCTGTATGGAGGTGCTGCGGTGAAAGAGGGCAGCAATAGCGCAGGGGATTGGCCAACCTGCTCGGGTAAGCTCCTTGTCCTCGTCCACCTTCTGACGCAGGGCGGTGATGGCCTCAAGGTGGTCGTCCCGCCATTTCGTCACCTGCTTCTTCGCATCCTGGCACAATTGCTCCATCACCGCCCCTACTTGTGGCCATTCCACCTTCTGGCGGTTCAGATACATCTGTCGCCACCATCGCCACACCCCACTCCGGATGCTTCAGCCCCTGCTACCACTTCACATTGCGCTGCGTCGCCGCACACTCGCCTCCGCTCAGCCCCCTCCCATCTGCACAAGCCTCCATCGCCACGTGTGGCGTGCTGGTGTCGCCAGAAGAAGTTAATAGCACCCTCGCGCGGGACTCACCTTCCATACGCTGCCTCCCCCCCCCGCCCCCACTGCAGGTCTCCTTTGAGGACCTGAAAGGGGTATATCTCACACCTGGACAATGCGTCATTGTTTCGCTTGGGGTCAACCTTATTCCCCACACAAGCTTCAGTGCCGGGTTGAAGTCGTGAGGGCAGGCACACGTCCTACGCTCACGTTCAGGTGCCACTCGTTTGCGCGGCAGCGGCAAAACTGCAAAAAGGCGGTGGGCTCACCGTGGCAATCTGCTCCAGGGTACGCCTCTCGCTTGGCAGCTCTCGTGGGTTCACCACCCATTCGAAGGGCAGCAGGCGGTACCGCTCAATGCAGCAGATGGTGGCCCAAACCTTCGTCTTGACGTCTATGGGGATGGGCTCGCACGCTGTGAGGGTTTCTGGCACGCTGTCAACTAACACGTCCACATCGAGCTCGTAGTTGGGGTCCGTCTCAAGGTAGTGTGAAGTGTCGCCAGCGTGCAGCAGGGTGGCCACCCCTTGGCAGATGTCGTAACTGCCGTTATGACTCTGTAGCAGCACCAGGTTCCACATCACCGAGCGCAGATACCAGCCAGCGCTGTTCATGGTGATCAGCACCTGTTCAAATGACCACCATGGCCACCCTCAATCCCCCACATTTACCCCTCGCGAGATGCACTTATCTACTACCCCATCCCTGGATTGGCTGCCTCCCTCCAGCCCTGGTGAAATAGTTAGCCTGGAAGGCGCCTCCGGCGAGCCCCCCCTGGCGGACCAATGGCAAGGTAAGGCATCCCTGAGGCAGGATGTCCACCCTGGAAGCCACACCTGCTTCCTCCTAGGATGTGCCACTCCAGGCTAGGTTGGGGTGACATGGGGTCACGGACCATCCCACGAGGCAGCTGCATCCGCAGGTGATCCGCAACGCACTTGCCGCACCGTATGTGCAAGAGCCCCGTCAAGAAGCACGAGGTCTGACAAGGAAGGGGGGGCGAATGAAGGTGGGGGCGGCTTGCCTTGAAGATGTCGAAGTAATAGAGGAAGGGGCGAGACGAGGGCATGTTCCATTGCACCAGCTTGCTCATCTCAAGCTGCGCCTGCAACTGCTCACGCGGCACGATGGCCCTCACCTCGAGCCAGGCGAGCATGAGCGCCGTGCCCAGCATACGCTCCATGGGCAGCTTGAGGTCCTTGGAGCGGTCGAGGGCACCGGTGCTCTTGAACGCGTGAAGCATGTCTATCCTCTCCAGCTTGTTTGATTCGCACCGCTCCGTTTGTCTCTTCATGAAGGGCAGCAAGTTGTCCTTGGTGGTCTTCATGATTGACTGCGCCCTCCCCATACGACTTGCTGACTGGTCAGTCGCTGAGCACTTCACAACACTGACCCTATGACGTTGCCCAAAGTGAGTGACCGTCCATGGTGGCCAGCCTGCTGAGGCTGTGCTAACAGGCGTGGGCGGCGCAGCGCTCACCGCCTCCATACCCACAATAGGTGACTGCACGAAGAAAGCAGGCAGCAGGGCAGCGGGGCGCGCACCTTACGCAGCTGACCCCAGTCCTTCGTGGGCTTTGTTGCGCGCCCATGGGTGCAGGTGTGTCTGCGGGCGCACTGGCGGAGCTCGTTGAGAGGAATACTGCGGTGGAGGATGGTGAGCGAGTGGTCTATCAAACCGCAGAGGCGCTCGGTGCTGTGCATGTCCTGTGAATGCTCCACGATTTCAACGAAACGCGCGAAGCACTTCAGTTTCAGCACCATCCGCCGCCGAACCCTCACTGGCACCCGCCGAGATGGTGCCCCTGCCTCGGCCGAGAGCAGCTGGTCGACCTCATCGAGCACCGTCAAGGGTCGCCCCTGGGGTCTGATGATGAAGCGGATTTCGTCGGCCCGCTGGGCCTCAAAGTTGTTCAGCAGAGTGTGCCCCAACAGCCCCAACTGTCCTGCCATGGCGGAGCTGCGCTCGAGGTGATGGAATTGCCTCCTCATCTCCATCTCACGTTTCCGAACTCGCTGAAGAGTCGGCTCAATATCTTCGGTGGTCTCGTTCAGCAGCTGATGGACACCTCCGCCCTCCCTCCCCAAATGTCAAGACAGGAGCTCCGCCCTTCCTCCCGGGGAAGCACGGCAAAGCCACTTCCCTTCCTCTGGGGTTCAAGTCAAGGGACCCTCCTCGGGCATATTCTCGCAACATTGCAGGAGGAATAGGCGATGCAGGCATATACTCGCAGCATCGCAAGAGGAATTGGCGGTGCAGGAGGCCAGAGCTGTTGCGAATATTCTCACCATAATAGCTCCATCACTATCCTCACGGAAGTGCTTGCGATCGGCGCCCTGATCAACGTCCATGCACCGCTGCTGCTTCACGACGGGAATGTGTTCCATGTCCCCACGCAGGACACCAGCGCGCTCCGCATGGGCCTCCGTCCGCTGTGCACATGGGTCCACTGGCAGGGAGTCCTGCGGCGCCCCCTCAGCACAGAGCTGGTGTGCCATGTCCCCACGCTGGACACCAGCGCATCTTGTATCTGTGTTTGTGCTCTTGGCAGTGAAGACATCTGCTGCGCCCTGCGCTGAGGAACGGTGGGAATAGTGCGTCCGGCACTCCAACTGAGGTACTGTGGAAATATTGGGCACTACTGTCATGCTATGGCTGACCCTCTGCCTGTCGACGTTGGCGTCATGGCCGACCTCATCTATCATGCAGAGCCCACTGCCGGTGTCAGGTGGCTGCAGCAGAGGCGGTGGCAGCGCAGCCTGCAGGGCTTCATGCGTGCCAGCTTGGCTGGCAACATGGTCCTCCTCTTTTGCGCACGCAGACTCCTGCAGTGCCGGGTGCCGGGCCTGCGTCGCGTTCCTGGCCACGCTGAACCCGTGGTCGCTGCCATGCGCGCCTGGTGACCGGCTGTCAGGAAGGGCATCTGCAGCACAGACATTACCGCCATCCTCTTCGTCGCTGCTGCTCCAGTTGCAGTCCACGTCAGGCTCTTCCGCGGTGTCTAATGCTCCGACCTCACCGACTCCTTCTGCAACAACCATCAACCGCGTCCGAAACTCATCAGCCACAGGCGCTAGGCACTGAACCCCACCCCCCCCGCCTCACGATCTCGCTTTTTTGAAGCGAACCCTGGGGTTCACGGGGGAGGGCACAAATATGCACCCCGCACGGCAAGCATGGCGCCTCGGCTGGCGCTAATGGGAGAGCTCATCCAGAAGGCAATGCCAAGGCATCAGCGCCGTGCGCAGGGCGTGCTACGGTCGGAGCTTATCGAGGTGGGCCGCTCCGAGGGTTTCTGACATCTGTAAGCTAAGGCCTCGAGTGGACCATCTTTAGGACCTATATGATGCATTGCACCACACGCAGAGCATTCTGGCACCCCACAGTTGAGCCCTGGCAGGCTTTGGCCCCTTCTGGCACCCGGCCAGCACCCTTCGCAGCAACCAGCATGCCCCCTTTCAGTGCCTCCCAAGGGCGGAGAGCGAGCGCACGAAGACGCACCATGCTCCGACAGCTGCTCCTGCTCGAGCAATAGCCGATGCATGATATGATATCGCTCCTGTACGGCATCCGGAGGCGGGCCCAAATGTAAAATCCGGTGCTTCACAGGTCTGCCGCCGCCGTCCTTGTATTCAGAACCCCCGACCGCCGTGCTCGGCAGCCTACTTGGAGTGCGGGCTCCATGGCTGGGGTAACCCCCGGGTGGGTTGTCCTCCTCCTCCTCGATATACAGCCGTGACTTGTCTTGGCTAAAAAACCAGCTGGGAATGTTTGCCTGTGTCCCACCCGCCGTCCTGGTGCCGACAAGGGGTGCGCCTGCGCATTCCCCGCGACGACCTCGGCACGTCAGCGAAGCCTTCCCTGACCGCTGGTGGGATCACCCGCAGCCTGTGGCGGCTCCAGGCAGATCGCAGCGCCAGCGCCAGGGCCTCCCTCCTGCCTGACAACGCAGCTTCCGCCTGCTTTGTTGCAGGCATGCCTGCGAGCGCCCAATCAGATGGCACAAACAAGCAACTGCTGTATGGGATGTGATCATTTGCTCAGCCCTGAGGGGGGATAGCGAGCCTCAAGGCCGAGGATCTTCTGCACAGGACGCAGTGCAGGGACTAGAGATGCAACTAGAGGAGGCGGATGAGAACGCAGGAGGCACAGGGGAGCAGGGTGGTGAGGCAGCACAAGACTTGGGATCCGGGCGACAGGTAGCCAGCGCACCCGCAGATGTGGGAGCTGTGTGTGGGCGTTGGTCGGCGCCTGCTGGTGTCAGCCCCTCTGTCACTGGCTCTGCATTCTGCCATGTGTGCCGAGGTGTATTCTGGGAGGGTGCAGCTGGCGGCATGCTAGGTGGCAGGCACGGCTGCTCTGAGCCCCTCGAGAGTGCAGAGGCCTGGGACGCCCCGCTCTTGTCAGAGGCTCTGCGCTGCAGCTGCCGGTGCGCCTCCCGCAGAGACGGCAGATCCTCCGTTCCCATCCCCCGATCCATCTGTGGGCTATCACCACGCCATGCGCGCCTGCCCTCTGCCACCGGCTCCCCCTGCAAAGTCCCACGGTTCCCCTTACACCTCTGGTCAGCTCGACACACTGTGACGAAAGTGAAGGGATTGCAATTGCCAGCACCAACAACCAGCCCGAAGTCTGACGCCCTGTTCAGTTTGACTGATGCTGCTACCACACAGCCATGACGGGCACCCAAAGGTCAGGCGGAGCTCCTGTGCAGCCACCAGGCGGGCTAAAGCCCCAGCGGCCTCGGATGGAGAGGAGGGTGAGCAACAGCTTCTTCACAGTGCATGTTGCACCACGAAACGAAGACGAGCCTAGGTCAGAGGTGCTCGAGCCCCAACCCGTTCAAAGCGTTCCATTGTGATCGGCGTCACTGTTGACTGGCGAAGAGACACACCTGGGTGAGGTCCTCCTTGTCCTCCACACCAATGTACGGAAATCCCAGGGCGCCACCACGTTCACACACACTGCTTGTGGTGAGCCGCCGATCAATCATATTCTTATACCGGTCCCGGGCCGTCTTCATGGCGGCCCGGTTCAGCCTTGCGGCGCGCTCTGACGTCTTCTGTACGCCCTTGATGAGGTCCTCCTCAAACATCGACCACGTCCAAATGCCGCCCACGTTGCGAAAACTGTACAGTCCAGAGCCGTAGGGCCTCACCTGTGGGATCTCCTCCTCCTCCTCCCACGCCAGGTCAGCCCGCGACACATTAACCAAGCAGTGGGGCAAGCGCATGAAAGGCGCTGCGGCCAACATCCTGCTGACCGCATATCAGTGCAGGGTGGATGCTCATGCCTTACCAGTGTGATCAGATACCATCGTACACCAGGGGCCCTCAGCACACGGTGCCTGCAGCAGAGCGCGGGCAGCACGCACCAGCTCGTTCAGCAGCTTTTGCCTGTCCTCGCGGTGCATCCACGTGGAGGTCACGGCCAGGTAGATGCCACCGCCGATGAAGCCAAACACCACGGCGAGCAGCAGCGCGCTCTTCAGAAGGTCGGCCGCGCTGATGCGCGCCATCGCGCCCATGCTTGTGGTCTGCACCTTTGGCGGGCCGAGCTCGCCCACCTCCAGATTGATTTCTGCCTTGAAGTCCGTCAGGTGGGTGCACAGGCAGGAGTGCTGCTGGCTCACCTCACAGCCGCGCCCCACAAACCGCTGCTCGGTCCACTCCCACCAGCAGCCCGCGTCGGTATCATTGCGGGTCGCCAGCAGGCACATGCCCTCGTCCAGCCATATGCTGTTCCCATCCGCGTCGAAGGTCCACTTCCCATACTTGCGGTAACCTGCATCGGTTCCGTTCCACTCGGGGAACACTGCTCCCCACTCCTCATAGCAGCCCTATGTGCAACCCCGCCCTCTCCCCCACAGTCATCGTAGCAGCCGTAAACGCACATTGCGTGCAACGAGGGAGTCCAGCCATCCGGGTCTCGGTCCTGTGCAGGCAGTCACATGCGCTGTGTTGGAATCTGCAGGGCAAACTGAGCAGATTGCTGTAAAGGCTACCTCCCTAGCCTCACTAGTGCATGTGCAAGCTCAAGCCCTAAAGAAACCCTGAAAAACACTGAGTATGAGGGGGGTATAGGCCCAGAACCCTGCAGGGAAGATCTGGGATGTCGGGTCATAGGACAGGCAACAATACAGATCTGACTAGGATCGAGGCAACGATGCCGTCAGATTGAATTGCTTCTCATATCTTAGCAACAGTAGATCAGACTGCAGCTTTTGCGGGTTTTCGCGAATGTCGCCAATGTATGGCATCGCAGGATCTTCGTGTGGCATTTCGTGACTCGGAGCGCTAATAAGTATCTTGCTCTTTGTAATGAAAGCCATCTCTTCGTGACATTTTAGTGTAAATGTCAACACTCTGCATGGAAGATGTAGGAGGGGAAGGAGAGGGCAGGAGATGGCAGAGATTCCAGTGCAGTCTCCCCTCATAGCAATGCTTGGCTGGCATTCTGTCACGTTCGCCCCCTTAAATGGAAGGGGTCCGAGGCGGTGCATGTGTGAATCAGATTCTCGCCGTAGATCATGCTAGAGAGTGGAGCGCACCACCAGGCAAGTCGGCTCGCAGGTTTCTTCGCGCCACGAGAGGGCAAAGAGAATGTGGCACGGGGACAAGCCACTGAGGCAACGAGGGCCTCACCTCCAGCAGCGTCTGGTTAGTCACCGTCCAGGCATGCTGGTCGAAGGGGAGCTCGTCGAGGTGAAGCGTGCGCCACGAAAGCCCCGCGCCCGATGGGGCTGGATTTGGGAGACCGATGCACCCGGCGGTGTCGTACGCCTCGTGGGTCTCGTTCCAGTAACTGCACTGTACCACGCCAAGCCATGTGTGCCCTGCCGCCTCAATCTCCGCAACGGTACCCTGGTAATGCTGTGCTAGCCCGATGACCACCTCGATCGCCTCCTCCAGACCATGCACGTCCAGCTCCCTGCCGTCCTGATGCATCAGCGCGATCTGCGTGCTTCCGCCCGCCGTGCTCACATTGCGGGCATCTCCCTCTGAGTCCAAGTCCAGGGCCTCCCCATCGCGCGTATTGTGCCCCGCTGCGTCAGAGTCTGAATCGTTTGAGTACCCCACCAGCGAGTAATGGGCGTCCGTTGCCGTTACGAGGATTCTCGTGCTGACTGACCGTTTAGGTAACGCCACTGCAGTGCAGTTGGTGGTGTTCCGTGCAGTGGCGTTGCAATCAGCCGCAGGAATGCCAGCAAGCACTTTGCCAAGGGATGCCGGGAAGGACGCAGACGAACCGTCGGTGCCAGGGGAGCTCAGAGGTGCGGTGTACAGTGGGCTATTCTCCAAGTCAGACCGGGAGCGCTGCGTGCTCATCGCGAGGGTTGCCGCTGTCACCTCAGCAGGGTCCTCGCCATCCACCGCATCAAGCAGGAGCGAGCTACCGAGGGACTGCATGATGCTCATCACCTCCGCGGTGCGGTTCGCGGAGGCCTCATCCGCCACAAGAGTATCATTTGCAACTGCGGCCTCGTTGAGATTGCTCAGGCCATCTGCCACGGACTGCTTCGAGACGTCCGACATGCGCGTCTCACGATTTGGATCCTGGGAACCAGTCACGAGCCGGGCCATGTTACCCATCGCTGCGTTCTGTGTGTCCTCGTCGAGCTCCTCTACGATACCGCACACGTCTGTGGTTGCCGCTGCCATCGCCTCCGTCATCGCTGTGCTGGGGTAGAGCATCGCAGTGGTGTCTTGCACCACTGACATCAGCTCTCTGCGCTGCCGGATCTTTTGCGCCTCGTCCAGCTCGTTGCCAGCAGCGTCCGTCAGCAGTCGCCGCCGCAACACGACCCTCGGCGGCGCAGCAAGGAGACGCCGGCGCACCACCATGCCTTCCGCGTGCATGCCCTGCAGCAGCTCGATCCCACGAAGCGCCTTGCCACCCTCAGCAGCGCAGTGGCAAAGACTGCCGAGGAACACTTGCGGCCTGAGGATGCTTGGAAGCGCGCACACGCGTGCACCCCCCCCCACTGCCTCTGTACGCCACACCATCATCGTCATCCTAGCAACAGCATCCCGGAACAGCTTGTAACACACCTCCACCTCTGGGAACACGCACTACACAGCAAACTCAATGATTGATTCGGCATGCGGTGCCCGAGGGCCGCCGCAGCCTTCTCACTGGCTGCCACGTTTGCTACCCTTCGTGGTGCAGCGGATATGCCCGAGGCATCCCGGGCCCTTCCTGGCGGGCCCTTCCAAGCCTGCACACGCTGTGCAGCGTTCTTGCAGCAGCCAGACCACACCTCTCGCGAGGTGCTTGTGCGCTGCCCCCTGTGCCAGGCAAGTGTGAGCAAGTGTAGTTGCGGGCACTATCCACGCGCCTACACGTCTGGGCCGAGTCTACAAAATGCCCGCAGTTTATGATCTGGCCATCAAATGGAAAATGCCGAGCACTATGCTGTCGCGCACCTGCAGCCGACGGGAGAGCCCTGGGGCCATCACAGGGGTCTCCCCGCTAGGAGCCTGCGTGCCGTTGTACAAATAGTAGTACCCGTCCGTCGCGTTGTAATACCACTTAGAGCTGCACGACACATGGCACATGCCCACGCGCGCGCCATCAGGTGCCAGGCTGGGCCTGAGCCAAACAGGGCACTGCGTAGTGAGGTGCTGAAGCTGACCAGCTCTGTGAGCCGTCAGATTGTGGCGGACGGCTCGGATGGGGCGGAGACGGAAACGCAGTGCCCACAAAGCCGATTCAACACGACTCTGCCCGGGGCAACGGATAAGGTCCGACGCTGCTGTCCTCATCGGCTCACCTGCTAGCGCACGGACGCTCTCATGTTGGCTCTCACCTGTTGCGGTCATGGTACTCCGCGTAGCCGGCCACGTTCAGCGCCGATGACAGGCCTTTGGCAAACACCATCGCGGAGTTGGAATCGCCATTGCGGAGCATCTCCTTGGACTGGGAGAGCAGCGCGTCCGTGTCCACAGTGGCGGCCTCCAGCACCGTAATGTTTGTATCCGCAGAAGACAGTGCGCTGTAGCTGTCGATGACAGACACTCTGACAGAAACCAAGTACTGGTGCGCTGCCAGGCCAGCCTCAGGCATCTTCACGCTCACCTGGTACCAATCCCTCCGCTCTCCCTCAACCTTGCCCCATCCCCAGCCATCCGCCTGCACTCTCAGCACCCTGGCACCACGGCGGTGCCAGCTTCTGCCCTGCCATGGGACCATCAACCTCGCATGCCCTCCGAAAGCCTGGGCATTTCCCGCCAAGTGACTTTCATCTCTAGCGTGTTTCCCCATCCCAAACTCAGTTCCCCGATCAATCTCAACCTTCAGATGCGAAAGATGATCGCGTCTCGTGCTGTCAGATCCTCGTTGCATATTGTGGTTGGAAGTTTTCGGGATCAAAATCGCAGCTCTCCTGGACTTGAAGGCATCCTCGAGAATTTGACGGCCAAAGCGCCCCATTCTGAGACATCTCAATGCTTGAGAGCCGCGCTGGTATCATTCCCAGTTAGGTGGTACCTAAAACACATGCGGGGGGGGAGCCTTCCACGCGTGTCTGAGACATGATCTTGATCTCACAAAACCACCCATCTCCCATGCGCGCCATCATTACGGGCAACGTGGTGGGGGGATGGCGCGTGCGTGCCTGGTATGGGCTGGCGAGCGTGGTGAAGTCATTAATCAAGGGGGTGTAAACAGACGTTGCCCCACCCACAACGCGGTACAGCATCTGGTATTGCAGCGGCAGATCATCATCCGTCCATCCGGATGCGCTGATCGTAAACACTGTTTCCAGCTCGGTCCCCACCGTGGTGCCATTGGTGGTCAGCACTGAGATGCCCGTGCCGTGTGCGAGGCTCGGGCAGGTGTTCATGGTGACGCTGAGGGTGGCCGATGCCGGGCCGATGCGGTCCCAGGCGCTCAATGTGAAGCTGTAGGTGAAGCCGGGGGTCAGCACCCCTGCGCGCACCACGAGCGCCTCGCTATCCAGGGGGGTGCTTAGCGTGGTGGCGTTCAGCACGAGCTGTTGGGCAGGATCTGTGACACACGCCACCGACCACTGCATCTGCAGGGTGGCAGGGTCGGCAGACGTGACCTCGGCAGAGAGGCTGAGCCTGGAGGTTGGGTTGCTCTTGGAGGTGAAGGGAGTCATCACCACTACAGGAGGGGCTCCGCTGAAAATGGAAAGCCGGGTGGAAGTTGTTGACGTACGGGAGCCCTGTCGGACAGCGAGAAGGGGTGGGAATGGGGTGGGGCATGTCAGGAGCGCGATCCAGCATCCAGAGCCATCCATGGCGACCTGGTAGGGCCCTCTGTGCAGCCGTCTCTTGATGGAGACATGCCTGGAGCACAGCTGTTGCGCAGCAGGCTTTTTCAGCAAAAATCTTGATCACGGACAAAGAGGGGTGGAAGGGAGGAATGGCGGGTGGGAGAGGATCTACCTTGGTTCCTTCACACGAGAATGTGTAGTTGACCCCGTTTATATCTCCCAAGAGGGTGAATTGAATGGTCTCGTTTCGCATCGCCAGTGGCAGCAGCGCACCATCCTGGTATCTACATGCGTCCCTGCCGTCGTCCCGGCGGCAAGACCAGCTGTACATGATGGGGCCGGCCTCCCCGTCCGGGTCTACACTGCTGGCTGTGCTGAGCGTCAAAACATTGGCGCTCCCTGTCACCACGTCGCCCCCAGTGATCACCAGCACCAGCGGCAGGGAATCCATGACGAAGCTTAGGCTCTCTGTGTCGCGCACGGTCGGGTTGCCGGTCAGGTATGATGTCAGCTTCAGAACGTAATTCCGACCCACCATGAGATCCAGCTGCGCCATTTCCGCAGAGCCACGCCCCCCCGTTGTCACCCTCTGTACTGCCAGACCCTGGGCAGCCTTTTTGATGACAACACTCAGCCTTAGAAAGCTAATTGAATACCCTTATGAGTCACATGAGAATGACCGGTGAGTCTGCATGAGATGCGCATTTTTCGTTGTGCTCCGACTGCTGCATTCTGATTGGCGCACAAGTGAGAGGAGCTTGAGTCACTAAAGACGCCTCGCAGGCGACGAGTACTGTCCCATAATATTTACATCACATTGAAGCTCGCCCCTGAACTGTCTATTGGGTATGCGCTTTCCTTGACAGCGGCCTCAGATCGATGGCCCTCTCTTCACTACGGGGCATGCCCCGCAACAACCCACGTGCCTCGGATCGATGGCCCTCTCTTCACTACGGGGTGCGCCCCGCAACAACCCACGTGCCCGGATCGATGGCCCTCTTTCACTACGGGGCAGATCTCATAACAACCCACGTGCCTCAGATCGATGGCCCTCTCTTCACTACGGGGCGCGCCTCGCAACAACCCACGTGTCTCCGCCTTCTGACACGGCGCAACCAAACTGCCTTTTTGGGGGGTTGCGGGAGTACAGGACTGTGGCCAACCACTCCTAAGCGGCTCCGAAGCCGCTCCCCATGTCAGCCACGGGAGCATCGGTGCGTTGCAGGACGAGTCCCATGGGAGTGTGCTGTGGTTGCTGCGCGGCAGGCGCAGAGCACAACCGCACGTGGGGCGGGAGGGTGGCCCATGCACCTTGGGGATGCTGAGCTTGAGGGTGTTGGCCTGGTGACGCGCCGCCGTCAGAGTCATCTCCGACCCGTCTGACACGGTGCTCTCCCACATGAACTGTGTGCCCTCCTGATTGGTGCACGCTACAGAATCTAAGCCGTCCAGCTGGCCATTCACCTGCGCGCGTCGGCCGGTGTTCCATCCGAAGCGTGTCTCCTTCCCGGAGACGATTGTGGAGTCGATGATGCGCACCGACATGCTGCACAAGGTACACGTCATGCCGTCCCCACGGTACCCTTCCGGGCATGCCCAGTCCACCGAGCTGAGCGCCCCATCGTAAGTGCACTTGAAGCCGGTGCCCGGCGCCCGCACATCCGAGCACCGAACTCCGGCCGCACACGGGTCCTCTGCACACCCGTCGATGTCCACGCAGCCGGTGGCCCCAGTCCCCTCGAAGCCTTCCGGACACGCCCCGCACTCCGTGCCCACTCCAGGGACGTCGGTGCACGTGGTGCTGAATGCTGCATAGTCACCAGAGCCGACCCAGCACCCCCCGTTGTCCATGGCGCACGTGGTGACCAGCACACATCCAGTCTCCCCGCTGCCCTTGTACCCGTCAGGGCAAGGCCCGCACACGCGCCCCTTGGGGTGCTGTGCACTGCGCTCCACGTTGGTGCAAGTGGTCACTACCCCGAGGCTCGCGTTGCGGAAGCATCCCCCGACGTCGTCCTGGCACTCGTCAACGTCCAAACACAGCGCGCCGTCGCCCACGTACCCGGTGGGGCATGTCCCGCATATACGCCCGGTGCCCGGTGCCGGCACGTCCGTGCAGGCCACCCCGGCAAAGCACGGGCTCTCGAAGCAGCCCGGGGAGTCCATACAGAGGGTGCCATCTTGCTTAATATCTGTATACCCAGTCGGGCAGGGACCACACTCGCGGTGGGTTGGGAAGTTGTTACACTGGTAAGCGCACCCACCGTTGCCAGTGAAGCAGCGGTTCTCATAGCAGCCGTTGGGGGGGGTGGCCATGGTGCTGTTGGGCCCCTGGGCGTCACCCTCATAGCCGGCCGGGCAGGGGTCGCAGGTGTAGCCGGTGCCAGGCGCGAGGACGTCCCGGCAAGACGACATGGCATCGCAGGCGCCCGGGAAGCACCCGCTTTCATCTACACAGCCGTCATACCCGTTGCCGGCATACCCGACCGGGCAGTCCCCGCAGAGCACTCCCACCGTGACCACCGCTGAGGTGTCCACGGATTGGGTGGCCTCACAAGTGACGTGCTCAATGCCGTTGTCCCAACAACCGCCATTGTTCTCACTGCAGTCAGTCACCGCGCTGCACCTCGTCTCGCCAGAGCCAATGTATCCTTCAGGACACGCCGAGCAGATGTGCCCCCCCGGCAGGTTAATACATTCTGTGAGGAAGTGACACCCACCATCGGTACCATCCTGACACTCGTCAATGTCCTCGCACGTGACGCCGGTGCCCGAGTATCCGTCCGGGCAGGGCCCACAGTCAAGATCCCCGCTCGGGAGCATGCTACACGTGACGAGTGGGTCCGTGCTACACGCAGTGCCCGTCGCACACAGGTCTTCGTTGCAGAGGACGCCGTCACCGACATAGCCCATCGGGCAATCCCCACAGGTGTACCCCACGCCGGGTGCGGGAATGTCGGTGCATGCAACCCCGAGGTAGCACGGGTTGTCCGCGCACCCGTCCACATCTATGCACGACGTGGCACCTGCCGCCCTCCCATGGCCCACTCAGAGGCGGCGTAGCACGCCGAGGAAGGCGCCACATAGCACCATGCGACTAGAGGATGGGAAGGCGGGCTGTGCATGGGGAGAGGCGGCGGGCGGCCGGTAAGGGGGCTGGGGCACTGGGGGCTCATAGGGCATCTCGGGTTCCCATGACAAGGCGGCCTCAGGTGAGCAGGAGCGCGCACTTCAGTGAACCCTAAGCCCTAAGGAGGGAACACTAGTAGGGAGCTCATGGCAAGTACGCCACTCACTGTTCAGTGATGGTGGCTGGTGCACGTCAGCCATGCACTAATGTGCGAGACTGATTGCTTTTCTGAACAGGGCTGGGGAGCTCATAGTGCTTATGGCCGGTCCTTTCAGCAAAGGTGGTTGGCGAAAGTCGGCAGCAGTGCACCAGACTAATAGACGCTCTGAGTAAGGTTTGGCAGCAAAATTAGCGGGTGCGGACTGCTCTGACTGTTTGGGATTCCTCCCGGCACGTTCAATTATCATTGCCAAGGTAAGACCAAAGTCGGCATGGCACAGCGAGAAGGGCAAGTAGCAGCTAAGCACTTTCTTAAAAGTGGAAGTGCCCCCAAATTCAATGGCAGTAGCAGGCAGATCCTCGCGACTGTGGTTCCTCCGAGCAGTGGTCATCTCCATGCTGTTGTCCCATGCCAGCCACTCACAGACGAGTACAGTGCAAACTGAATATAATCATAGAGAGCAGGAACAAATCAGAAACAGGAGCGGAAAGAGAAGGAGGGAGGAAGGGAGGGAGGGCATGGTGAGAGGGCTAGGCGGAGGGGGTTCAGGGAGGTAGGGAGGGGAGGAGGGCATGGTGAGGGGGTTAGGGGGGATTGAAAGCAGGGCTCACCAGTGCCAGCAAAGCCAGCGGGACACGCCGAGCAAACCACGGCACCTGCTGCCATGGTGCAGGCAGTGTTGGGGTCACAGGGCTGAGAGGAGCAGTCCTCCGCAAGCCAGCAGCCCTCGCGCCCGGTGCCGAGATAAGGGCTCGGGCACGGGGTGCAGGTGAACGTCCCCAGCACATTGATGCACTCGGTACGCTCGTCGCATGGAGCAGCCTCCGATGTGCACTCGTCAATATCATTGCAGCCGCTGAGGCCGTCTCCGCTGAAGCCAACTGGGCAGTCAGTGCAGGCGAACCCTGCAGGGCATCGGGGACCCTCAGAAGAGAGCTCAGGCACTAAGCCAGGTGCACGCCCCCGCACCAGACCAAGCTAGGGTTGGAAGGAGGGGGTCAAGGCCTGCAGACTGAGGGGCTACCTCCAGTAGCCTCGCCCTCAGGTCGCTGTGTGGCCTGCTCCAATTCGTCAAAATCGGCAGCGAGCTTAGCGCATACTGATGCTCAAGCAAGCCGCACGCCAGGATGAAATCGGAATGCTTCAGAGTGCAGAAATCGCCGCATGCCGAGTAAATACTGAGCCTCTTGGCTACATGCTCCGTATTTCAGATCCAAAGCATATCACTTGGCTGGATATGGGCACGATGGCGGGTTTAGAGGCAGCATGTGCGTACTCCTCAGGGCCGATGGATCAGGGGACGAGGCTACAGAGCACAGCAAGGGGAAGGCATTGCAACCGCCACAAATGACGGACCAGGCGCGGAGTTGATGCAGTCAGTTTGGAAGTCACATCCACCGTTGTTCTCAGCACACTCGTTGATGTCCAGGCAGGCCGTCTCCCCCGAGCCTATCCGAAGCGCCTCCACCCGCCACCACCCATTACTGCTGGACACACCAAGACCGCCTGCTCCCTGGCTTCACCCAGGAACCCAGCAGACGTGGCACCTTCTGGGACGCTACCGATGCAGGAGGCGTTTGGGCCAGACGACAGTGGCATCGGAGCTCAGTCATAGAGCCCAACTGCCTGGGCCCCTCAGGGAGAGGTGGGGGTGTGGGGGGGTTCAGCGAGGCACTCACCGGTGAAACCTAGGGGACATTCTCCACATTCGCGGCCGCGGCCAGCTGGCAGGTCGATGCACTGCGTGAGATTGTCGCACCTCCCATTGCTTACAGCGCATTCGTCCACATCCACGCATGGCACCTCCCACGATCCATCACCCCACACCCCAGCAAAGCCCGGAGCGCATTCGGGGGTGGGTGGGCTTGGTGGCGGCGGCGGCGGCGGACTTGGAGTGCTAGGTACGGCGACAGTAATGCTATCCCCTACAGCGCCCACCATCCCACCGACCAGTTACTCCGCCATTAATGCCAGTTGGCTGGAGTCAGCTCCGCAGGCTCAGCTCGGCAGGTGCCCACCAGGGCGGTTTGATTCAGAAGCTCAGCGCAGACAACTGGTTGCTTCCCCCCAAACCCCACTTTTGGCGGGAGCGCTGGGACTCACCGGATGCAGCAATGGAGGTCTGGCCCATGCTTGTGGCAGATGCGCTAAGCACCAAGTTGCTGGATGTGCTGAAGATGCTGCCGGGGTCGGAGCTTAGAAGTGTGATGAAGGCATTCGCGTCTGCGCCGGCTGCCACATCCTCGGTGTAGAAGGTCACGGTAGTCCGCACGTAGGCACTGCCGTCCAGGATGGAGTCGATGGTGACAGAGCTGCTGGGCACTGCTGCAGAGGCACTCATAGACTCGATCAAGCTGAGCTGCACATCCGAAGTGAAATCTGAAGCACTGAGGGAGGAGAACGAGAGGGTGGCGCCGACAGTCGAGGAGATGTCAGGGCTAGGAGGCAGGGGTGGGGGTGGGGGTGGGGGTGAGCAGGAGGAGGAATGGGGGCGGGTTTGGATAAGAAGGCAGGGAGGGAGGTGGAGGGGGCGGAGGAGATGGCGGAGGCGGATGCGGAGGCGGAGAGGGAGATGGTGACGTGGGGGTGGCGGGGGTGGGGGAGGAGGCATGGGAGGTGGCAGTGGGGGTGGCAAGGGCGGAGTAGGAGGTATGGGGGTGGGGATGGAGGGTTGAAGTATCCTGGAGGCAATGGTGGTGGCGGCGACAATGGTGGCGGGGGCGGAGGGCAGGGGTGGAGGGGAGATGGAGGTGGAGATGGCGGTGGAAAAGGAGGAGGTGGAGCGGGTGGGCTTGACGGTGGAGGTGGAGAAGGAGGTGGTAGGCAAGGAGGTGGAGGTGATAGAGGCGGAGGTGGGCAGGAGGAGGTGGAGGAAGGAGGGGCGTGGAGGTGGGGGTGCTGGTGGGGGTGGAGAAGGAGGAGGTGGAGAAGGAGGGGGGCGGTGATGGTGGTGGTGGAGAAGGAGGGGGCGGTGATGGTGGTGGTGGAGAAGGAGGTGGTGGAGAAGGAGGTGGTGGAGGAAGATGCACAACCACAGTTCCATTGACGTTATAAACAATGTCGCTGCTGTACCGCGTGGCGTTACCTCGAAGCTCATATTCTCCGACCTCAAAGCCACACATGTCTGGCAGGGTGTCGCCCTGTGCCATGGTGTAAGACCATACCAGGGACACGGGTCCGGACTGGGTATATACATAGACGTCTCTCAACTCAATGTTTGGGGTGGAAACGCGCAGGCAGGTGGTGGAGGACGTGCCCATGTAGAACATGGTAAAAACGGAAGAGGAATTGCTCAGCTGAATTGTTGGAGGTGGTGGAATGGGAGGCGGTGGTGGGGGAGGACAGGGTGGATTGGGTGGAGGCGACGGGGTGGAAGGGGAGGAGGGAGGAGGGGGAGGAGGGGCGGGCTGGGAGGTGGGGAGGTGGCGGTGACAGAGGTGGAGGTGGGCTGGGGTGGCGGGGAGGGTGGCGGTAGGCTTGGAGGAGGGGGAGGGGGCGGTGGGCTGGGAGGAGGCGGGGAGGGGGCGGTGGGCTGGGAGGGGGAGGGGGGAGGTGGGCTGGGAGGGGAGGGGGAGGTGGGCTGGGAGGGGGGAGGGGAGGTGGGCTGGGAGGGGAGGGGGCGGTGGGCTTGGAGGAGGTGGGTGATGAGGAGGAGGCGGTGGAGGGGTGGGCTGGGAAGGGGGGAGGGGGAGGTGGAGGAGGTGGAGGCGGGCGTTGGAGGGCGGAGGGGGCGGAGCTGCATGAATCAATAAGTCAGCACCACAGTCAGAATCTGCCATTGGTGTAGGCATTTTTTCCAGAGAAAAAAAAACGGCCATAATTCAACATGCTGACAAGTCTATTCCGCTCTGCCTGTGCTCTGATAGCCACGTCTCTTCGGCCAGCACAGCCAAATCCACTCTGCCTATTCTCCGATCGGCGGGACATAATGCTCGCCAGCACGCAGTGGGTATGCTAGACAAAAGTGAAGCAAGTAAGACATGAGAGGTATCATGTGCATCGATACATATATTATCATGTGGCGCTGAGAGCATCGGAAACTTCAGCCATTGCAGCATATCTCAACCCGCAGGTGGCATCCAGCCCCAGTCTGATGCCCAACAGGTACTGTCCGCACATCTCCTTCTGGTAATTGACAGATAAGCTTCACGCCATGTCGCATCACTGCTGCCCATGATTGCCATTATTCCGAACCGACTGATGTTAATCTACTTCCACGGGCAGCATCATCTCGAGTTAAGTCCTGGATCTCTAATCGGAGGCCTACTATGGGCATATTCCGGCACCTTGGGTCGATTTGCAGAGCCCTTATTGGTGGATGCTGTATAGTGTATCGACGAACCGCATGACATGAGTGCAGGCCTCTTAGCCGTCAGCCGAAATTAGCAAAAAGCGCTCCACATGGCGCTTTCGAGTACGTAAGAATACGAATCTGAAAGGTAAAGAAGGTGAATTGAGACGCAACTAAAGCTCCATCAGAATTAAAGGGAGGCAGTGGAGGGGGTTTGGAGTAGGCCATGAGCACGGCCTGCAGGATGGCGGGCCAGAGCGGAGGCATGCAGCAGCACTGCAGCTGCTTGGCGATGAGGATAGTGGTAGGAGGACGACCCAGCACCACGCACCTGCATGCCCGTACCAGTACACCTCGTAGATCCATGGCTCGGCTTGACTTCCGGTGGGCCCCACATTGGTCACGTGCAGCGCCCAATATTTGCCGACTGTATTTGGACCCCAGCCTTGACAGCTTTGCAAGGATGTTTGACCTGCATGCCATAAGCCCGCACCCCGAACACATGTCCGTTGCTCATCACCCAACACCTGTCCCTCGCTTTTCCCTGAACCCCCATCCCTCCCTCATCCCCCTGCACCCATCACTGCGTCCAGGCTGAAAAGGCGCATGGGTCGTTCCACCAACAGAGCAAGCTGCAGTCCCAAGGAATTGGGATGGAGCATGGGGTACACCTAGAGTGGCGGTGCAGCGGTGCACTAAATTATCGCAGCTTTGATCGATCTCCGTGGCGTCCGCCAAGGCGACACCTGAAGAGACACCAACTCCGGCCACACTGTAGGGATGGCATCGGTACACCTCATAGTCCAGCACCTGTCCCAACCAAAGAGTGCCACCCCATCACTCGACGTAGATGGGTATGAGGTATATGGCCCACTCGCACCCGAAAAGGCCCTCAACGCAGGGAAGCATGAAGTAAGGGGCTCCAGAAGAGGCCACGTCAGACACACTTGCAGCAAGGAGGCGAGACAGCGAGGGAACGAGGGTGGTGGAGTTGAACAAGTGGGGCACGCCAGCAGGCGGGTGATAGTACTCTAGCGCAGTGCTGTTTACAGTTGTAATGCGCGCGTACCACACGCAGGCAGACGGGAGTGAAGCTCAAATGGAAAAAGCAGGAGAGGAAAGTAATGAGCAGTGCAGGGAAATGGTCAACAGGGAGATTTCAAGGGCTCAGGAAGCGCCAGTTGTAGATGGGCATAAATGGGGCGTGCTGGGGAAGTACATCATGCGTCGTGTCCCCATAAGGCAGAAAGCCAACGCTTGTGATTGTGGTCTCGTGAGCCATCGTGAAGCTGAGCCACCACCCATAGCCTGCTGACCAGCTGCTGGCTGTGCCGGATCCGGTGCACGGCGTGCCCGGGTCCCAATATGTGCTCATCTCTCCATCGATCACGGCATCTGCTGGGGCGCCCTGGCAGTTACTTTGCACCACCTGTACTGGATGAAAGCCAGCAGTGCCGTACAGTGGGGGGCTCGGGGGTGGTGGAGGAGGGCAACGTGGAGGTGGAGGAGGTGGGTATCGTGTGGGCGACACCGTGTGGGTGGTACCGTTGTGGGCGATACCGTCGTGGGTGCTGTTGTGGGCGATACCGTGGGGCGTGGGTGGGCGATACCATGTGCCGTTGTGGGCGATACCGTTGTGGGCGATACCGTGGGCACCACGTAGGCGGTACCGTTGTGGGCGACACCGTGGGCGGTACCGTCGTGGGCGATACTGAGGTGGTACCGTGTGGGCGTGCGTGGGGCGGGACCGTTATTAGGTGATACCGTTGTGGGTGGTACCGTTGTGGGCGTGCCGGCGACCGGGTGATACCGTCGTGGGCGATACTGAGGGTGGGACGGTTGTGGGTGATACCGTCGTGGGTGATACCGTGGGTGGTACCGTGGGTGATGCCGTGACCCCTGCCACAGTCACTGAATGGGATAAGGTCCCTTCAACAAATGCAAGCCTACCATCATCCTAGTGGACGCGAGAGGCATTGAGGAACTTGACAGCTACAATCATTGACAGATGGAGTGATACCCGAACCGGAGGACTTTTTTTGTCCCTTGCACGCGCAGGCCGCACAAAGAATGGATAATCTGAAGCATCATCTGGTGGAGGGGAGGGGTTGAGTGTGGGAAGAACGAAGAGGGAGATAAGGAAAGCCACCATTCTTAAGATACCTGGATTGTGACTCTGACTCAAAACAAGCAGGCAGATGAGGGCTTTCCCCAGCACCCTTTATCCATGCATTTCCCACGTGGCATCCTCAAATCCCAGAGCCCACCCACCTCGCTGCTGGTGCCAGCCCATGCTCAACAGTGAACGTCGGCGTGCTGGTGCCAGCCAATGCTCTACGGTGCACGTCGGCGTGGCGGTGCCAGCCCATGCCCTACAGTGCACGTCGTGCCGGCGCCAGCACATGCCCTACAGTGCAGGTTGGCGCGCAGATCAGCGTGCTGGTGCCAGTCTGAGCCCTACAGTGCAGATCATCGTGTTAATGCCAGACCATGCCCTACAGTGCACGTCGGCGTGCCGATGCCAGCCCATGCCCTACAGTGCACGTTGGCATTCTGTTGACAGCCCATGCCCTACAGTGAACGTCGGCGTGCTCGTGCCCGGCCACACTTAATAATACAGGTCAGTGTGCTGGTGCCGGCCCATGCCCTACAGTGCGCGCCGGCGCGCTGGTGCCAGCCCATGCCCTACAGTGCAGGTCGACGTGCTAGGGCCAGTGCATGTCCTACAGTCACTGGTTGGACCCCTGCTGCATCTTATGGAGCAAAGGGGTATGGAAGAGGAATGTACCCCCTGTACAATAATATGTTCCGCCGTCCAATGCCGCTGTGTTGCTCGCCCAAATGGACGAGTCCGACGACGAATAGATCACCAGGTTCCCATCAGTTTGTACTTTTAGATATGAACTAGCAGTAGATGAATCTGAAGCCCATGCCGCTGCATTACTGGAAGTATATAAAACGAGATTGCCGTCGCTCTGCATAGTTAGTGTAGCCCCGGTGGACGTGCCAGTGGCCCAAAGGACCGATTGGCCGTTTTTCAGCACCAGATTGCCGTCGCTCTGCAACACCAGCTTGATGTTGCCAGCTTGGATGTAGCTATCGCTTACAAGTGACTGGCCAGATTGCAATCTCTGACCGACACATTCTGTCCACGCCCGCATCGCAGATCATAGCCTCAGCATCGATCATGTGGCTAACACCGGGCATGCACGTGCTCACTTGCCGAGCGGGCCTTACAGGGTTCATCTCCACCCCGGGTCTTAAAGGGGGGTAAGCACACGGCCGCCTTGCGGTCTCCCTCGAGCCAGCGTGGCAGTGGGAAGCAATAGCCCGTCAGGGATACAGACCGAAGGTGCGATGCTCCACCCCGGCCGCCAATCAATCAACGGCACAGCCAACACAGCCAATGCGTCTGGCCTAATCCGACCCACATACAGCCGAAGAAAGACAGGTTCCGGCTGATTTCGTCTCTACCAGGCACGACCGCCTTCAGCCTCTGATAGAGCATGAATGGGCCTGGCACCGACACAGGGTGGCAGGCGAATCATGCAGCATCCTCCCCTGCCGGCATCCTCAGCACGGGTCAGTATGCAAGCGCCTGCTCACAGCGCGAGCTGGCGCGCCCTCGATGCTCTCTGAAGTACGCGAGGCCCAGGACTGCACGAGGCAGTGCGGTGGAGTTGGTGGTCGGTATTTACAGGCCCAAGTGTCCGAAGAGTTTAGAATGAAAAGGCCATACATGTCCAAAAGCTCAACGACAAGACTTGGGCACGGCAAATGACGAGCACATCAACTGGACTGGGCACCTCAAATCAAGGCCACAACGGCAGATGTGAGACTGCTCAGGTGGGAGGTGGTCGAGGGATAATTGCTGGGGGCTGGCGGTGGTGGATCGAGAGATCGCACCCCCCATCCACTTCGTCGATAGATAATCGAAGACATCCTGTCTACTTGCGAAGGGATCATAGCCACTGTCATCACCGTTGTAGATGAGCAGCTCTGCCAGGTTGATGCTCGCTGCGTGATTAGAGTTGTACATCGTTCCCGCGACATTGATGGTGGAGAGAGTTGAAACAGAGTCCCCATTTTTGTGAAATGCTACATGTGTGCCTGGGCCTTGGCCGATACCACCAGCCACGCTCATGTGTGCGCTACTACTGGACAGTGGCAAGTAAGATTCCTCGATGTAAACCACGCCGCTCGAACAGCCACCTGAGATGTAGCCATCGATGGCTCCTGAACTGGCGGAGGTTCGAAACTGATCCGAGGAGGATCCATAGCAGCCGTGGTTGTAACCATTGCCTTGATCCCGGAAGATGATGCGCGACGCGCCGTACAGCTGGTGGCGGGGCTTGTACACCATGAAAATGTGTGGTTTATTGATGTTGTCGCTGCCCAGGCTCACGCTCATTCCATTTTGTGACGATGTCTGAATCCCGACCGTACTAAAACCATTGATGGTATCGCCCGCTACCAAATCACTTCCTTGCAGCGAATAGGATGTCCCAGCCGAGCCCTGATTAATCATGGCGGCTGTGTGATCCGAATTAAGGGATGCATCCCACCAGAACTTTGGAGTTGGAATTCCGGCTGCGCGAGGCTCCCCACAATCATGCAGATGATGGTTATTGCCGGGAAGACTCTCACACTATCAAGCACACCTGAGGCAGGACTGATCACAAATGCTTTAGGGCGCAAGTGTACGCGACAGGACTCACCTACCTCAATGCAGCCACCGCCTCATGGGCCTTGAGGGCGCAAGTGTACGCGCCAGGACTCGCCTACCTCAATGCAGCCACCGCCTTATGGGCGCAAGCGTACGCGACAGGACTCGCCTACCTCAATGCAGTCACCGCCTTATGGGCCTTGAGGGCGCAAGCTTACGCGCCAGGACTCGCCTACCTCAATGCAGTCACCGCTTTATGGACTTTGAGGGCTCGAGCGTGCTATTATTTATGACCCTCGCATTTTGGCAGCGTATGCTGCTCACAGGACTCAACACCTTGCCCGTTCACAGCTGAGAATCGCCCTTTTAGCGCCCGCCACGTATAGCCGCCACCACCTCTGTAGTCACCACCACCTTCACCGTGTACAATGTATTGCCGGAAATACTTCAGCCCGCAATGTGCAGTTGTGCCTCAGATACAATGCTTTGAGGAAATCAGCAGCAACAGAAGAGATCAAATGCTGTCAGCATTGCTCGCACCTGTTTGTGTGACTTTGACATAATCGAAGCAGGCATCGATATAGCCTCCGCTGTCAGTTTCAGGTCTGATACCGATGTAAATGTTCCGTTCCCCAAGCGAGGAACTGTACGGACTACTGCCAATCGACGTACTGATTGTACTGGTTGTAGAGCCATCAGTCAGTGTACCAACCAAAGTGCCAGCTAATTGGGTGTACACAATGCTCACGTCATACCAGGTGGAAAGCGAAAGCGTGTTGGTAAAGGGACTTGGAGAAGTATACCCGGTGAACCAATATTGAAGCTTCCGATTGCTCACTTGAGACACAAACCACTCCCCGGCAGAGGATCTTGCCACAAGCAGGCCGTTGTAGTATTCTGACCAGCTGTTATAATAACCAGTGTTCCAACTGGTCATTTGGAAACGAAACTCGATCTTGAAGTCATTTTTGAACATCCGCACCATGTTACTGGTCCAATACGCATAGCCATTCTGACGTGTGCACAGGAAGCCGCCTGACACCAGAGCGTTATTATGTATAGTGGCACTGTCGCCAGAGACAGAGTCGGTTACGGAGGAGAAGTCTGCTGAAAACTTCGTCGTCTCAACTGCAAGCGGCAGGCAAGCAGCCCCCCGGGGGTGGGGAACGGCAGACTATCAGTACACACCCATCACAGGGACACAGCTAATGGCTACAAACCCCACAACAGGTCATCCCGGCACCTTGTGATTTCTAGGTGGTGTTTGCGTACAATTTGACTGCAGCAGAAGAGTGAGCCTGCATACCCAGGTGGGAAGTCAACAGTTTGCTGCGACTGCCAAGGGGCGGATTCTGGCACAACTCACCGACCTATCTGTAACTACCTAGCTGCAACTAGCAGCCACCAGGCCTGAGGATTCTAGCTGAATCGTCAGGGCTGAATAGACCTACACTGATCGGCATGAGATCGGCCAACAAAAGCCACCCCACCATCATCCCAGTGGATATGAGAAGCAAATCAAGAGCAGGGCGGGGCCGTGACAAGATACCACAAACGCATAAATATCCCCAACCCAGATGCAAAACAGCATGGAAAGATGATACGATGGCCAACCGATCACCATAACAACAATAGTTCTTGGTCTCTGGGTAACGGAGTAAGCGACCCCTGCTGGCATGCCCCCCAGTGGCTCCCGGTCGATGGATGGGACCCGTTGGGCCACGGTTATGGTTATGCCATGAATGCAGTCACACCACACAGCATGGACACCCCATGTCTATGAATAGACCGACACGCACGCACCTACCCTCTATCGGGCCTGAGGAGTCTAGCTGAATCGCCAGCACTCGCCTAACTACATACACTGAGAAATAGCCAATATTCAACAGGAGGCACACGCAGTAACCATCACAGCGAGGGGGCATTTCAAATCCGCAAGGAGCCAAAATTACGAGGGTCTGAATCACGAGGAGGGGCATGTGTCACGTGATATGGAACAGGAGAAGTCACACCCTAAGTACTCGGTTCTCGCGCGTGCTGCTAGTGAGCACAGAGACAGGTTGGCGAACGTTACCGATTGTCGTTTGCGCAGTCGATAACGAGATAGAAAATATAGCTGTCAGGCATCCCAGAAACCCTGTGAGGCTTGCTGGCAGGCACTTTAAAAACAACTGCTGAACGAAAATAACTGCACAGGTTTACATGCGATTAATTAATAGAGAATGAGGGTCTACATTATTGATACCCTTCACACACAAAGAATGGTAAGCCTAGGTTGCGTGCGAAAACTTGAGACAAAAGACGTAGTTGGTAGTTCCACGAGCAGAGGTGTTGAGGGAAAATGCGAGAATTGAATTAGGCCAAGAAGTTCCAAGTCAGGAGCAACCAATTGTTGTTCAAAAGTTGCGGTGAAATACCAAACGATATGAAAAGCAGCGCTTCAAAGGGCTTCTGCATCATTCCTTTGCAAAACGAATTCTTCCATAACGACATTCCTCCTTGTTCGCGACACTTCTGCGCAACACATGGTTCTTCAAGGAGTCTGAGGGAACGTCACAGCTTAAATTCAATGCAATGGACAGTCGCTGAGACCCTGAAAAAACCCTGAAAAGCACCAAGTATGGCGCCTGTTAAGGCCCAAACTCCTGAAGGGTAGATCTGGGCCGTAAGATCACAGCATAAAGCAACGCCACAGATCAATTTTGATTGTGGCAAGAGACAGACGGGAGCTGCTAGTGTGAGGGGCTTAAAGCAGTGTGACGGTGGGTGGAAAGCGATGGTGGCGTGGGGTAGATGCAGCGAATCCAGACTTTTGCTGATTTCTCACCAAATCGATCAGTGTAGGTGAGAGCTGATTCGACAGACGCGCGTGCCAGCTCACCAGGAAAATGAGTAACAAGGGCTTTCAATGAAATACTACTGCATACTTTTTTGAACGGGCCCGTACTCGGGTTATCGAAGACTACTACGTGTGGCGTGGCTGGAAAGTGGAACCTACTGAACGGCAAGACCTCAGCTCTCTTGGGAGCTGCGTCCTGGCGAAAGCAGATGATATGGCGACGCGGAGAACGCCGCCATACCTTCGCGTGCAAAAGCTTATGCAGATGCAACAGGTGTCACGTATGCGGGTGCAGGTGTGACATGGGTCAGAACCGCGAAGAGGGGCGTGGGGCATGCGGGATGTGACACAGTGTTCGTTTTGTGTGCGCCCTGTGTTACATATAGATTCAGGTTGGTGAACGTTACCAGTTGTTTGTGAAGTTGATGACGTGATGACAGGTAGAGCTGGAAAAGCACCCGAGACCCAGTGAGGCTTGCAGGCAGGCACTTCAATAGCATATGCTGAAACAACTGACCCTTCCGGATAAATATTTCTTATTGCACCGAGAACGGAGGTCTCAAAATATGTCTACGGCACCTCCTATGAGCAAAGGTGTGTTTCCTTAGGCTATCGTTCGATTGGCAGACGTGTAAGTGAAAGTGTAAGCAAAGCGAATGAGCTGAATGACTGAGAATATCCGACAAGAGGCAACCAGCAGGTGCTGGAGAAAGTGCAGCGATTCACCCAAAAAGGTGAAGAGTATTGCTGCAAAAGGCTTTTGCAGGGTTTCTTTGCTAAGGCGCGAATTTTTTCGTCCTGAAACTCCTCAATGTTGACGAGAGTGTCCTTCGCAAGCCTGTACCATTGCAAATTCATCCGAAGTTTACAGTTGCAAAAGTTTTGGATGTCTATGTCTCTCGCATCGTGCGTCCTACACGCCACACACAATAGAGTTTGGCAGAGCAGGTGGTGCGACACAAGTCTTCAGACACGTTCGATTCAGTCGTTGTGCACAAGATGATCAATGGCAGGGTGCCCAGTGACCGGGATGCTCAGTGCACAAATGATCAATGGCAGGGTGCCCAGTGACCGGGATGCTCTGTGCGCAAGATGACCAATGGCAGGGTGCCCAGTGACCGGGATACACAATGCGCAATGTGCTCAATAGGCGCAAGCATGCCGTCGTCTTCTGACAACCGCCAGTTTTCGAGCAGAGGTAAGCGGCAAACAAGTGGTGCGGCACACATCACCTGCGATATTGGCTGTCGTGGCGGACTCAAAGCATGCGTTGCCTGTATCTCAATCCCACACCACTCGGTTATCAAGTATTCTGGGAATTCTTTTCGGAACCAAAAAGAGTTATATCTCGAAGATTTTGGTCCAAAATCTCGGATTGGCTAACGGAAGCACTTCGAAAATATGTCAGGAACTGTCACCAGCATCAGACGCTGCACGAACGCCGCTGCAGTGGGTGAGCGAGAAACAATTGATGGCGCTAACAAGCTACCTTAAAGGGCGTTGATCTGGCGCGGATAATTTAAGTGAGGCAGAGGCTTGAACTTTTGCTTCCCACAATAGAAACGTGCTGATGCCGCGTCCCAAGCGTTGGACAGCTGGCTTGTGCTGCAGGCACCAGATATACATATCGGATACAGACACCAGATGAAGATATCGGTTCTTGCGCAGGGGCGAAAGAAAAAACTGAAAAGTGTCGACACCGCAATATGTTGTTTCATCAAGCTTAAGTGCGAAGATTTAGAATACAATTGTAGGTTTTACGAAATTTCACATTAGCGATCCAAATCCCAGCACAATACTATCGTGTGAACTGAAGCGTTGCGAAAAACTTCCGGAATCAATACTTATACTATACAGGCGAGGGATGTGCATAATTCCGATCAATATTCATCTTTTGTCGCTGCTCGCTGGTGTGCAGCCAAGGCGCTGGATGGCTGCGCCCCCTTAGGTGATGCACGCACACCGAATTCTATGCATATATAAGTGCAAACCTACCTCCAATCCGCCTTAAGTCATAGTCTCACTAATATCAAAGCAGGCTGAATATACTATGTAACACATGATATATCGGTATAAGATAAGTCTGTTAGTGAAACTCAGTGAACGTGCGTAGCTCGAATATGTCTAGAGTGAACCTATCTATGCATTCCGTTGGTCGTCGAATATTCGGTTTTGATGCCGATTTTCGATCAAGATTCGACGCGTTATGTCACGATTGACGCCTGAAGATGCTGCGCTGAAGATTTAGAATACAATTGTAGGTTATGTGACACACCTACCCTACGGACCCCCCTAGCTACCCTATCTACCCTAGCTACCCAATAATCACGCCTGTAAAGCAAGATGCATGTCACGGACACGGACATCCAGTGCCGACGCGGGTACATAAATGGCGCGAAGCAGAACGAGAAGTCGAGAACGAAGGCTGAGAAAAACCTGAAGACCAAGATGCAACGTCATACGATTAATAATAACGATTGTAGAGAGAGAGATTGCATTTCCATTTGAATGAAACTTGTTCCTGAACGGGAAGATTATGCTTTCAGTTAGAGTTACAAGGGTAAGTCGAAATCGGACGAAAGAGGGGAAACAAGATGTGTGATGGGTCACGCACGCAACGCTTGGGCGGACAGAATCATTTCCAGGGCTCAGGGCGAGTTTTTAGTTAGCTCTCCTGGTATTCCCTCCGCGCGCATTTCAGCGAAACTCCAGAAATCCCGATCGTTCTGCCAGAGGTTCTTTGCGTTCTCACCTCAGAAGCGCACTTGAATTCGCTAGAAGATATTTGTGTATATTTATGACCCTAACCCACTTATTTCTGCAAGTTTCCTGGTAGTGCTGGTCTGACGATGGACGCGAAGACTTCGCTGAGCAACTCGAGCAGGCGAGCAGGGCACAAAACCTCCGCGCGAAGCCTCTCGCAACCAGGGAAGCCGCGCACCCGCGCGAATGCAGGTGCATCAAGCGGAGACGTTTTAACTGGAAAATATTCCGATGACCTTCAAGGATCCTTCACGATTTCTGAGCCTCCCGCGCCCACTTCACTTGGGTAGCCCCCGCCTGACGTTCTCGCCTCGGAGACTCCGCATGCATTCACACTTCACCAGGCGGCTGCTGTTCGCTTAAAGCAAAACAGCGCCGAATTCACTATTATATTTCTTGGTTGTCTTCAACAGCGCATATTTGGTATTCGTGCTCCATTAACCGAAGACTGAAGGATATGCTACTTTTCTCGTTTTGAACTGAGAGCAAACTATCCGCAACTTCACGTGAATGGCCTCCGCTTCATGCATAAGCAGAAGTACACGGTCCCAATTATGATCGAACTGAATTGGCACGCGTGGATCAAAGATATTGTGGTCTTCAACTTTTGGGGCTTGATTCACTGATTCGTTTTCAGGGACGGCCTTCCGGTTGCTTTTCTTCTGGGAAAATGCCCCATCGGGCGCCAGTTGGCTACCAGACTCATAAAGGGAGGCTGCCGAGTTGTTTTATATACTGGCGCCTCTAGCTTTGCCGCGCCTTTACATCACGTCGGCCCGCCAATACTCCAGGTGTGCCTACCCTAGGTTTGTTTGAATGTTTTCCAATCCCTCCTGTATTTTCGACCAGTGGGAACGCTGGTGATCCTGATGCGATTTCCCTCGAGATGAGCTCCTCACGCAGCGCGAGGTGTGCTGATGCAGGCACGAACTCCACGTCATGCGGTTGAGCTGGCGGTGCGCTTGTCTAGCTCCTCCAAGAAGATGCCAGAGATACTTCCCCCCGGGGGCCGCCCGGGCTTTGACGCTTGCCAAGCCGCGAACGGTGGGTATCGCGCGAGCTCGAAGCAAAGAAGCGCTTCAGTCTTCGAAGGCACTGCGTCGGTTTGCTGGAACCGTCCCCGGAAAGTCATAAGATATAGTTTCAAGCTGTACCGGGCCCTGCGACACACGCCACCAGCTGGGGAGAGCTGTGAGGCACGGGGTACAGTTTCAGGAGTCAGGGTTCACCGGGCTCTGTGATACACGCCACCGGCTGGGGAAGGTCCTGGGGCGCGGGAGTGAGTTTTCTCTTGCAAATTGATACTTCTGGAAGAGCAACTGGTTCATTGTATCCGAAGCAGGTACAGCCGGGCTGTGGACGGAAATCCATATGTTCCATGTCCGTGCTCCAAGGCCGCGGTGCCTAATTTGAGTTTCCACTTAGCAAGCTGGAAGTGGCTAATGATGCCCCAGACACTGAGGGAAGGATAATCGTCGTGCGATGTGGAGGTGGGTCGAGAGAAAGACTCGAGCTGAGTTGGCCGCCTCATTTTGGCAGGCAGCTTCAGCTTGGACTCGAATAGAGGACTGTTCTCGACGCCGGCAGCCGGCGGGCGCCCCCAAAACCCTCTCATCGTGGTACGCCTCTCAACAGCCATCGCCACGTACACCAAAACCAGCCCCGTGTGCCGGCGGGCTGAGGCAGAATTGTTAAGAGCTGTAGAGCAACTAGTGGCTCCCGAATTACCTGAGCTGCCAGCAGATGCGCAGGGATGGGTGCCTGCGCGAGAGACCGCGAGCGAGAGGGAGCAAGAGCTGCTGCGTCGATTGTACTCCCAAAGTTTCGACAGTTGTAAGTTCGGACAACTGTCCGAAAGAGAGCTAGGTGTACACCGGGAGGTCACTGCCCCGGTCACTCGAGTGCGCTGCAACTGTGCGGCTGGGCTCTGCAGGTGGCGGCCTTGCCGGGGGACTCGGCGATGAAGGATGCCGTGGACCGGCTTTTCGACCATCACGCTCCAAGCGCTCTCAACGTCGACGCTGACCTACGCCTGCTTGAAGGTGCGTTCCTTCGGGAGCCTCACATGAATAAACAAATAAGACAGCCCTTCCAGGTTGTGTGTTGTGCTTTCATCGGAGGGAGCCTAGCCCTCTCGGAGGTTCACAGGTGATGCCTCCGGCCTGTATGCCTGGCGAGCCGCTAGCAGCTGTGTGGCCGCGTCACGGCCTTCGTGAATGCACTTTTGGACGTATGGCCGAAATCGGAGCGTAATTTAATGCGTGGCCGCCGCGATTTTGGGACGCTGTTCCCGCTCCCCCCAAAACATTGCGGCGGCTGCGCTGGCTCCCTCGGACCGATACCGTGGGTGCTCGCTTTCTGGTGCCAACAATAGGAGGTGGAAAAGCATCGGGGGTTCACGGGCTCGTGTGGGGCTGCTGCGGTAGGTGCGATGCTCTTCAGCTGCGGCAGCATCTCTGAGGCCGCTGCGGCTTCCATCGCAAGCCGGTGCCGCCGCCGTCATCTTCATCCAGGTGTGGGCTTATCCTTTGGCACACCGTAGCATCCAGGTGTGTGTGTATGCTTATCCTTGCGAATCCTTTGGCACCCCGCAGCCACAGGAGACTGCACTATGTACCCACGCCGGGGATCAAAGGTCCAGGTGTGTGTTTGTGTGTGGTTGTCTGCTCCTACCCGAGACCGCCGTGAGCACAGGACTCCATCTGTCCTACCTATGGCACCTGTATATCAAGTTCATCTTCTGGGAGTGTGCTCGCCCGCCCCCCCCTCCAGCGACTAGGAGCGCGACACCTAGTTGCAATCCAAGGGACGGCCCGCCAGCTGGCTCCCACCACTTCGACTAAGGGCGATACATCGAGTTGCCGTCCTCGTATGGCAGGGCTTTCATGGGCCACCACTGGACCTCTTCCGATACTCATCCTGCATGGCTCTGCAAGGCCTTTCACCTTGGGGGTGCTGCTGTCTTGTCATTGTCTAAGGCCTTTCACCTTGGGGGTGCTGCTATCTTGTCATTGGCTAAGGCCCCTGACTCCATGCCGTGCGCGCTGAACAGGCAGCGGTGGACATCGGGCAAGCTGAAGATGGCCCCCTCAACGCACACACGGACCCATGGCTGCGCTCTTCCACGCCTCTCAAACGCACGCGTGTGGAGAGGGCCGAGGGAGGCAACTCGGGTGAAGGCGTGGCGGGTGGATCGGCGCGGGCTTACGTGGCATGCGACCCGCCCGACGCCGTCTACATGTGTGAGCCCCTGCTGCGCATGATGGGGCTGGTGCGTGCAGCCGCCACGTCAACATTGCCGAAGATCTCGGATCGGTCTGCGTGAGGTAGTCCGGGTTGTGGTTTCGGCTCAGCCAGTGCAATGCAAGAAACCCCACCGCTGTGCCTCATTCGATGCCTCTCACGCACCGCTACATCGCTGGACGCATCGAACCCCGCCGCTGTGCCTCGTTGGTGCCCGGCATACATCGCCACACTGCCTTTACGTCCAGCTCTCTGTGCACTGTGTGTCTTGCAGCTTTCTCTTGCGATAGCCAGATGCAGGCTGCGGGCCCCTCCGCTGCTCCACGTGAGCTCCGCGGCTGCAGGGCTCGTGGAGCCTCACGCTCGGGAACGGGGCTGGCATGCGGGGTGGCATGCTGGCAGGAGCATCACTGGCTTGGAGCGGACGCCTGCCTGGCAGCATCCCTCCGCCTGGCGCGCATGACCTACGAGGCCCAGTCCCAGATGTCACGGCTGGAGACCGAGGTGCGTGCGTGTACTGAGGAGGCGTAAAACCCCATCGCGTGGCTGGAGATGAAGTGATTCATAACTCGATCATGCAGGAAATGGAGGCGCGCACCCTGATCTCACGGCTAGAGATTCAGGCCACTGTTTGCATGCTTGGAGATGGAGACACTTTTCCGGGGCTCGCGGCTGAAGATCGAGGCGCGCTCCTTGCTCTTATGACGAACTTGTGCAAGAAAGCAGCAAAGGGAAATGTCCACCGCAACTTGCTGCCATGACACGAAGGCTGCCTTGGGGGGGCGACGGGAGTACACACAGCTGAAGTCTGAGAGCGCCAAGCAAGCCGAGGCCCATCAGGTGCGATCATGTTTGCTCAAATGCAGGTCCACGTGGATCATGCGGCTGCTACGCGGCGTCCATCAGGAAGGCGGCGCTTCTCCGCGAACTTAGAGCCTTGCAGGTGTCAGAGCGGCCGTGCTCACCTGACCTCACACAGATCACGTCTGATTCCACAAGGCGAATGGCTCTCTGCCTGAATTCGGAGTGCACATGGTAACATGGTGGTACCATGAGGTCATCTACACCAGCTGGGCAGTTTGTCATCTACACCGGCTAGGCCGGATGCCATCTGCACCGGCCAGCCAGTTTGTCAACTGCACCGGCTAGCCAGTATGTCATCTGCACCAGCTAGGCAGTTTGTCATCTACACCAGCTAGGCGGTTTGCCAGTCTTACACAAACTGGCGCTAGAGGTCTGGGGCGGATGAACCCGCCCATCGCGGCTCTCGGGGTCTGGACGGCGATCGGGGGAGATCTAGGGGTGAGCTCACCCAGCACGACTCCCAGGCTGTGGAGCAATATCGGTGGGGAAGGTGTGGGGGTGGTACAGGCGGCGGAAGTGGCTGGGATGCAGCTGGAACGGGCGGAGGAGCATGCGATGAAACTGAAGTTGGAGGCAAGAAAGGTGCAGGAGGAGGCGCAGGAGGAGACTCAGCGCCTGGAGGAGGAGCTCCGTACCTCCAAGCAGCGTATCCAGGTGGCGTGACACGCCCAATGAGCGGAATGCGTTCACAGATGGCTGACAAAGGGTCGGAAGTTTGGCCGATATCTAATTCCGCCAGCCAGTGTCATACACGATCCTTGAATACCATCAGTTGCAATCTATCGATATTTCATGTGAATCTCATGCAAGATTGGTTAGGGTTCCCACCCAGCCGCAAGCAAGCTGGCCTAGGTTCGCCTAATGGCACCTAGCGAGCGTGATCAAGTTTAGCACATGGCCTGAAGCCAGGCCAATTAGGGTTCTCCAATAGCCTCGAGGGTGCCGGAAGCAAGGCCAATTAGGGTTCTCAAATGGCCTCGAGGGTGCCGGAAGCAAGGCCAATTAGGGTTCTCCAATGGCCCTGAGGATGCCGGAAGCGAGGCTAATTAGGGTGCTCCACTGCCCGGGTGCCGGAAGCAAGGCCAATTAGGGTTCTCCAATGGCCCTGAGGGTGCCGGAAGCGAGGCCAATTAGGGTTCTCCAATGGCCCTGAGGGCAGCCGGATGCAAGGCCAATTAGGTTCTCCAATGGCCCGAGGGTGCCGGAAGCAAGGCCAATTAGGGGCCTCCAACGGCCCTGAGGATGCTGGAAGTTACAGGCCAATTAGGGTGCTCCAATGGCCCGCTGGGTGCCGGAAGCAAGGCCAATTAGGGTTCTCCAATGGCCCCCGAGGGTGCCGGAAGCGAGGCCAATTAGGGTTCTCCAATGGCCCTGAGGGGTGCCGGATGCAAGGCCAATTAGGGGTTCTCCAATGGCCTGAGGTGCCGGCGATAATGCCAATTAGGGTTCTCCAATGGCCCTGGAGGGTGCCGTGGAAGCAAGGCCAATTAGGGTTCTCCAATGGCCCTGAGGGTGCCGGAAGCAAGGCCAATTAGGGTTCTCCATTAGCCCTGAGGGTGCCGGAAGCGAGGCCAATTAGGGTTCTCCAATGGCCCCGAGGGTGCCGGAAGCAAGGCCAATTAGGGTTCTCCAATGGCCCCGAGGGTGCTGGAAGCAAGACCAATTGGGGTTCTCCAATAGCACTGAGGTTGCCGGGGATAATGCCAATTAGGGTTCGCCAATAGCCTCGAGAGTGCCGGAAACAAGGCCAATTAGGGTTCTCCAATAGCCCGGACTAGCATTGAGCTTGGAGGGGGGGGAAACTAACCCCTTGGTGATGTGGATGGACCAATGGATTTGCAGCGATGTGAATCGGCTGAGCACCGTCCAAGGTTCATCAAAGCACCGGCAAGTCGGCAGATCGGTGATTGAGAGGCTGCTGAGAGGCCTCACCCGGCCAGTTGGCAGATCGGTGATCGAGAGGCTGCTGAGAGGCCTCACCCGGCAAGTCGGCAGATCGGTGATCGAGAGGCTGCTGAGAGGCCTCACCCGGCAAGTCGGCAGATCGGTGATCGAGAGGCTGCTGAGAGGCCTCACAAGTAGAGCAGATCGGTGATCGAGGCTGCTGAAGGCCTCACCCGGCAAGTAGGCAGACCGGTGACTGAGGCTGCTGAGGCCTCACACCCGGCAAGTAGGCAGACCGGTGATTGAGAGGCTGCTGAGAGGCCTCACCCGGCAAGTAGGCAGATCGGTTGATGAGGAGCTGCTGAGAGGCCTCACACCCGGCGGCTTGAAGTAGGCAGATCGGTGATTGAGAGGCTGCTGAGAGGCCTCACCCGGCAAGTAGGTAGATCGGTGATCGAGAGGCTGCTGAGAGGCCTCACCCGGCAAGTAGGCAGATCGGTGATTGAGAGGCTGCTGAGAGGCCTGTGCAGGAGACTGAGATGAAGGCCGTGAAGCTTTCCGAAGAGAAGATGGCTATTATTGCATCCGCCATCTCCCCAGCAGAGCTGGACATGCAGCTGGCTCAGGTGATGTGGGCACACTTGGGCTACGGCCTCCGATGTGGCTCCTGCCATTCGCACGAGGAATGCCGCTGCTGCTACTGTTGTGCTCGTTGCATGGCTAGTGCAGGAGGTGCCTGCATGCACGTTGCAAATGTGCGCAGCGGTCGGCGGCATTCCACGTTCATTAGCCGGGTGCAGACCAGAATACTTGCCTATTGGCATGCATATGAAGTGCATATTGGGCATGCTGAACGATGGTGGGGTGGAGAGCCAATGGCGGGGCTGGAGCTGTCAGACCAATGAGGCTGCCGCGCAGCGTTACATGGATCTCGAGAGCACGCTGCACCACGAGAGAAAGAGGTGCGCATCCGCGGGCAGTTCTTCTGCTGCTCTACTCGCGCTCCGGCGTCCGCCCTTTCACATACCTTTCTTTTGCACTTGTGTCTCCATCTGCAGAAGCATGCTGCCGACGTGTTTCGTTTACATCCGCCATCTTCAAGCCCAGGCGCCTTGCACAGCCCCGGCCCTCCGGAGCTCGAGCATGTGGGCTACGTCGCGCCTGTCAGGGGAGATGCCGCTGCTCGTGAGGTGGAGTCGCTGAGCTCGGTGTGTGCAAATGCGAAAGCACAGAGCCGTGGGCTCCTGGGAGGGACCTCCTCGCAGTGCACAGTCAGTTGAGCTCGATAGAAAACCACCGAGAAATCCGCTCTCGATCCCCCACCGGTCTAGGAAACAACGCTCGATCCATCGATTTAGATCGTGCAAAACCACTCCGCAGTCCGTTTTTGGGGGCCTTCCGTTTGCGCCGGTCGCGACTGTCCATGCAGGAGGAGCGCGGGCCAAGGGGGGCGCGCCCTCGCGCAGGGAGCGTGGCAGCTGCGCAAGCACCTGCTGTTGCCCTCTTCTCGGTGGCTGCTGTGGCCTGGGCAGTGCCCGCCCTTTGAGTTTGGAGCGGGGCGCTCTCAATGTCGGAGCGCTCCTTGCACCCGATCGTTGGCCAGCTCAGAGCAGGCACTTTCCGTGGATCTCTCACTGATTCCTAGCCCCCCCCCCCTAGGCGGCACGAGCCCCCTAGGTGGCAGGAGCCCCCAGCCTGCAGGAGCAGCTCCACCAGCCCGGTGATTTGAACTGCGGGGGGTCACGAGGCACCGCTTGTGCCCCCTTCCCTTCACCCAAAGGCACGATGGATGCCATTGCAGTCTCTCAGCACTTGAAGACCTTCATAAGCCCTACAAACGCCTAAACCCTAAAACTCTCAGGTGAACCTAGCGTCGGTGGGGAGACGAGGGCTCGGGCCTGCACAGTGCGGTAGCGGCTGCCCGTCAGGCGCTGGACAGCCGCAAAGCCCTCGACAGCCTGC